>PVJN01021207.1:0-34902 GCA_004026805.1 Lasiurus borealis
AAAAAAAAAAGAAAAGGAATTCACTGGTCAGCATGGGTCAATAGCCAGGGGTACCAAGCAAAAATAATTTATTTTAGATCAGATAACTGACTAGGATAGAGCATTAACATTTTGTTAGGAATTAGAAGTGACATGCTCTAACTACTGCTATAACTATGTCACAATGATGTAGTTCTGAGAATAGGCCATAAGAAATCAAGGATGAAGGTGGAAGTAAGTCTGGAGGCTTCCCTTGTAGTTATCCAGCAAGTATATATTGTTAAGTTATCAGTACAGAGTGGTTCCTCAGATCTTCATGTCCTGTGTCCTGCCCCTTCAGCATTTTGTAAAAGTCCTTGGTGAAAGCTACCCTTGTTATGCATAATGCTTTAAAATGACACAAATCAGAATGGGGTGTTCATTTTATTAGTTGATAATTAAATTTCAACATTCTTTGGTTGCCAAATATGATACACCAAACAGGGTAGATTCTTGAATTTGGGTTATTGGATGAAAAATGAATAATCAATAATTATTTTGAATCTGTAGCATTTTTATAGTGTGTTAAACACAGATGGAAGCTATGTATCTAGATTTAATAAACTATAGTAATTGGAGTGTTCCTTTTTAGAGATTTGGTAAAATATAATAAATCGAGAAAGAAAAATGATTGTTTTCTGTGAGCAAAGAAACATCTGACATTTCTGACAGGTATTTTTGTATTATACACAAATCCTGAATTCAACAAATAAAATGAAGTCTCCCTCTGATATTATTTCCAGAACTGACTCTTACGTAAGACATCAGATAGTTTGTCAAAAATCATGTCATAAGAGGCTAAAGCAGCTATTATTTATGCCAAACTAATCTGAGAGGCTGGCATCAGCATAAGAAGTTCAAGTCCAAGGGACATAGGAGGCCTCCCAGTTGCCTTCCTGTTCACTGCTAAGAGAAAGAAGGTTATAAAAGCAGCTGCTAAAGGAATGGGTAGAGCTGCTTCCTGGGCATCTCTGGGTTTTTAGCAGTGATTGTGAATCTGACCTATTCAATGTGGTTCACTTAACAAATATAACCTCAGAAGGGAGTACATATTCTCTGTTTTTCAATTTACTATGGGCAATGTAACAAGGAAAGCAGAAAGTAGGTAGTGGAAAGTTAGTGAAAGTTACAGGCATTTCCTTCTGGAGAAAAAAGCCAATATATAAATTTATATAGATATACACATATATAAAATAAATGGAGGAGAGAATGTTATATTTGCCATATATTAATGGGTTATTTGTTTTAAAATAAGGATAGTTTATAGCAACCCTATTATATGATTCAATTAAAATAAAAGTAATGAGTAGATGTTTTTTTGTGTTTTTTTTTCAAATGTAGATATTGGGTAAGAATTTGGGAAGTGTGACTCTGGAACTCAATGGAGATGTAGAGCGGAAAATCCACATTTGCTTAGAGTAATTGCTAAAGTGAGCAGCTCAGGAGCCAAACTGCCAGAATTTGAATTCCTGAGCTGCTATGTACTCACTTTGTAAATTTGGCCAAGACACTATACTTCTCTAGCAGTATTCAGTTTTTTCACTTGCAAAGTGAAATTTAATTTTGTCCTGAGGATTAAACTAATCAATACACTTAATGCCCATTGTAGTATTATTATTATTGTCATTATTATTATTGATTAATGTTGATAAGAGCCAATTAGATAAGACTATCTAGTAAATATAGATTATTTTTTTATAAAAGCACAGAACCCTGGAAAACTATCATATTTTAAAGTCAGGAAAGGATAGATGGGGCAATAAAAATGAATGTAAGAAGTGCTCAGTGAAATAGAAAGCAAATCAATAGTTTATATAGCCTTATACAAGAGAAAAAATGTTTTGAGAAGGAAAAAATTGGCAGGCTAGTATGGCTCAGTGCTTGAGCATTGACCTATGAACCAGGAGGTCATAGTTTGATTCTAGTCAGGGCACATGCCTAGGTTGAGGGCTCAATCCCTGGTGTGGGGGAGAGGTGTGCAAGGGGCAGCCAATCATTGATTCTCTTTCATCATTCATATTTTCATCTTTCCCTCTTCCTTCCCTCTAAAATCAGTAAAAAATATATTTTAAAAAAGAGAAGAAAAAATTTGTCATTAAAATTGCTGAGTGTTTGAGGAAAATGAAGATGAGTATTCAAAGGGTTGATTCAGCAGAATGGATTCATTAACATCTTATCTCATGAAAACCTAATATGCTATATGTCTAGTCATCCATTAAACCAATTAAAACATAATATGCTAATGATATGCTAAAGGTGCTCAATCGCTTGTTATGATGAGCACTGACCACCAGGAGCAGATAGTCAAAGCAAGAGCTGCCCCCTGGTGGTCAGTGCACTCTCACAGGGGGAGAGGCACACAGCCAGAAGCCAGGCTCACAGTTGGTGAGCACAATGGCGGCAGTGGCTGGAGCCTCTCCCCACTCTGTGGCAGTTGTACATCCCCCTAGGGCTCCTGGACTGTAAGAGGGTACAGACTTGGCTGAGGGACACCTACCCACCGCACCCCCACCCCCACCATCCCCCGCCGTGAGTGCACAAATTTCATGCACCAGGAATCCATCTAGTATTGGATAAAAGAGATCTCAGTGGATTGGTTGTAGGGGAAGAAAGCTGTAGAGGAATGATGGGAAGGGAACCTGGAGGCACAGTAGTCAGGATGGGATGGGATGTAGAGGTAACTCTGGAATTCTATTCCAAAGATGAGCATAGGAATTCAAAGGTAGCTATAAAGCAAGATAGTATCAAGTGAGTTGATTCTTACCTCTAAAATGTGAGCATTTCTATGGGCTGATCGAATTAATACAATGAACAGCAGAAATCAGGTTTCTGAGTTGGTGACAGTAGATGGGATCCAAAATACAAGCAAAAGGGTTGATTTTAAATTCGTGCATCCAAGTTGTAAAGATGGCAGCATATTTGAATACAGATGAATTTTGGTAAACTTGGTGGTGAAAAGATGATACTATATTTTCCAGCGTATAAGACAAAGGGGCGTATAAGACGATCCCCAACTTTTCCAGTTAAAATATAGTTTGGGGTATACTCGTCATATAAGATGACACCTGGCATATAAGACGACCCCCAAATTTTGAGAAGATTTTCCTGGGTTAGAAAGTCATCTTATATGATGGAAAATACAGTAGTTTTTCTTTTTAAAGTTGCTTATATTTTTTCTCAGTAAAATAAATAATAATCAAGACCAACCATTGAGATTTGGAGGGGAAAGACTATTACAGTTATAGTTTTTTATTAATACACTGGTGGCCCAGTGCACAAAATTCATGCATATTAAATGAATTAATTAGAGGAAATATTTTAATATTGCTATTTGTACTTCCTCTATAATAGAAGTGTCAGAAATGAAAGAAAATTAGTAAAATGTGTATGAAAATCTTCCTCCAGTTAAAGTCTAGGGCACACTGTGGGATCCAGAGTCAAGTCTCTGCCCACCTGCATGCACCCTGAAATCACACAAGACCCAGACACAGCCATCCCCACCCGCATTGGGTGAGACCCAGTCCTGGCCAGTTTCACTCCAGTCAAGCCCCACCAGGTGGGGGATGCATCCTCAGTCCCCCATCAAGCCCCGCAAGGAGGGGGGAATAGCCTTAGGTCCCCTGTCAATTCCTACCAGGAGGGTCACAGCCTCAAGTCCCCCAGTGCAGTCTGAGGTCCCTTGGCCTGGCCAGTTGCCACATAGCCTCAGGTATCTGCTGGTCAGTCATTATGGTGTCACAGCAGGATGACCATTTGCATAAGAGTCTTTTATTATTATTTTTTATTGATTTTAGATAGTGGGAGGGAGAATAAGAGAAAGATAGAACATCAATTATGAGAATCCTTGATTAGCTGTTTCCTGCACACCCCCTATGGGGGATGGAGTCAGAAATCCAGGCATCTGCACTGATGGGGAATCAAACCTTGACCTCTTGGTTTTGGAGCTGAAGCTCAATCACTGAGCCACACCAATGTGGCTAAAGTTTTAGTTTTGAGATAAAATTGAAGCTTACCATGTCCCCAGAGCTTCTTAATGTATTTCTTGTAATTTTTCCATAATGTTTTGAAGTGTATAGACAGGTAAAACAGGATTCAAAGATATATGCAAATAGGGTCCTAAGACAAATCGTATGCCTTATATTTTAATAAAATATGGAATAAAAAAGGTGAGGGGAGCTCAACCAGTGTGTCTTAGTTGATTGAGTGGGGTCCTCTGCACTAAGAGGTAGCCAATTCAGTTCTGAGGCAGGCACTTGTCTGGGTGTCCAACTTCATCTTCAGTAGGGGCCATGCAGGAGGCAGTCAATCCATGTTTCTCTTTCATCAGTGTTTCTATAAAAAAACAAACAAATAAGAAAAATATTTTTAAAAAATTAAAAAGTGAGGGGAGCTAAATATAATTAAGAAATCCTGGCCATCCTTGATGTGGATGCAGTTATCTATAGAGAGTATAAACAAAAATGGGGACTGGATACAAATTCTTGTACAATGCCTCTAGTTAGAAAGTCTTGAGAAAATAAAACAATACTGAAAAAGAGTGGTCAAACGTTAGAAGAGAGATCAGAAGAGAGTAGAAAGTAATAGATAAAGATCATATTTCAAATAAGATTGGTCAGCGTATCTAGTTTCAAGTAGTCAAATGATAGTATTAAAAGGAGATTTGATTATTAATGGCTAAAATAAAGCCATATCTCATGAAGAAAAGTCATGAAACTAACAAGAGGGGTCAGATAATCTGTACATTTTGTTGAAATTCATAAAACATTCAGTAAGAACAGTAGAAGTTCAGGTGCTTATGTTGGCATATAGAAACATAATCAATGCCAAGAAAAAATAATTCATCAATATATTTAAGGGGTTCTAAGATTTTCATTGAATGGTCACAAAATGGACATTGCAAAAGCACAAACAAATGAATGAACAAAAACATAAGTTTGGAGTCATCAAGTAAATACCACATTCAGATTTGTTCTTTAGTCAGATAACCAGGAAGGCAAATTTTACATTATCCTATCTAATAAAAGAGTGATATGCAAATTAACCACTCTGCTACATCCACAAGCCATGCCAATAAGCAGTGAGTATGCAAATTAACCCCAACCAAGATGGCTGTTGCCACGGAGTGAGCAGAAGGCTTAATCTGCTCCAGGCTAAAACGTTTCAATTATAGAAGATAAATAAATTCCAGATACCAGGGCCTCTGCTTGAATCACTGAGGGGTGTGGCCAGCCTGCAAACCACCACAGGCCCCTCTCCCAGACTGCCCCATTCCTCAAGGAAACCCCCACCCTGAACTGGGACACCCTTCAGAGCAAACCAGCTGGCCCTCACCCATGTACCAGGCCTCTATCCTATCTAATAAAAGAATAATATGCAGATTGACTATCACTGCAACACATAAGATGACTGCCCCATGTTATCCTAATATCCTGACCCTATGTGGACACAAAATGGCCAGCAGGGAAGGGCAGTAGGGGTGAATAGGCCTTCAGGGGAGGATGGTTAGTGGCAAACAGACTGGCAGGGGAGCAGTTAGGAATCAAACAGGCTGGCATGGGAGTGGCTAGGGGGTGATCAGGCTGGCAGACACAAATGGTTTGGGGCAATTAGGAAGGCATGCAGGCAAGCAGTTAGGAGCCAGCAGTCCTGGATCGTGAGAGGGATATCTGACTGCCTGTTTAGGGTCGATCCGTTTAGACCTGGATCAGACCTAAATGGAGAGTTGCACATCCATCGAGGGGTCCCAGATTGAAGAGAGTGCAGGCTAGACATTCTCACATCCCTTGAGGGGTTCCAGATTGGAGAGGACACACCCCCCGAGCATGAAATTTGTGCACCAGACCTCTAATTCCTAAATAAATAAGAAACATTTCCTGTAAGACTAAATATATTCGGTGCTCTCTACTCCAGGCTTATTACCCTGGGAGAGGGCATGTCTCCTTCTGTAGTGAAAAGGCTCTGCCAACAAGATAGGCTATTAAGTGCCCTGGGTATTGGTAAGGTTAAAGGATGAGAGAAACTAGATTATATATCTTGTAAAAAAATAACTCATTGGAATTGGGTCATTGTTCTTCAGATTGAAAATAAAAGAGGACACATTATATGTTAGGTTAAATCTACTTAGGTAGTTCAGGAAAACATAGTCATGAAAATACACACACAAAAAGCCAGTAAGTTGATAAAAAGTGCTGATTTGAGCTAGTTCAAACTTATAAATTAGTTCCTGAAAAACTTCTAAGATAAAAACTGCATCTTAAAATTGAATTACACATAGTCAGATGAAGTAAAAAGGAGGTATGCTTTCATTGGATAGATGTTAAGTGCCTATAGGAAAGCAGGATGGCTTAACAAATTTATCCCAAAGAAAATTGTTAGTTGAATGTCATAGGTTGTTTGAGCTTTTATCTTCCATAAAGCTCTTAGAGATATATCTAACTATTGTGCTGACTTTAAATTTAATGTCCTAGTACAGACTATATGTATAATATAAAGTATCTTTTATAAAAACAATTCAAAGTGTATACATGCCTCCCTGAAGTTGTGCCAACAAATTCTAGGGAGCAGATTTGCAACTTATAAACAGTAAGATGTAATCACAGCTGGGTTATTTTTGTGATTGTGTGGGAAAGCAATAAACAGATATATAAATAAATGTAACTCATACAATTTCCAATGTGAATACATTTTTTTAAATGACTCCAAAGGAAGGAAAAAGACTTTGTGATTAAAATATAATGCTTTAAATACAGTTCAGTTTATTATGAGATTTTAAAAATTATTTTTTACCAATACTCAAGTTTTAAGAAAAACTTAGCCAGATGTGTGTGTGTGTGTGTGTGTGTGTGTGTGTGTGTGTGTGTGTTTAATATGTTTTTATTGATTTGTGAGAGAGGGAAAAACATCCACGTGAGAGAAAAACATTGAAAAACTGCCTCCTTCACCCGCCCCCCTCCCGTACTGGGAACTGAGTCTGCATTCTGAGCATGTGCCCTGATCTGGAATCGAATAGGTGCACATCATTGCACACTTTAGACAAATGTACTGCACCTGCCAGGGCCAGCCAAGTCTTTCCCTTTCAATCTTTGCTCTCATCTGCAAAACTGGAAATATTGGGTTTTGGAAGGGACTGGGACAAAACAGAATGGGATATCTGCTCCCACCACTCCAAACATTTTTACTCCGTAAGAGAGAGAGAAAAAGAGAATTAGCATTTATTGATTCCACATAGTCACCTTTTTGTCACTCTTTAGATAATCCTAAATCACTATGCCATTAAAATCTGTCTGTACCTCCCTGTCCCACACTAAAACTGTTTCTACTAAGATCACTATGTATGGTTCTAACTGTTGCTCAAAGAAAAGGTCACTTTATGGTAATTATCACAACTAGAATATTAAAAGGATGTAATTATTAATGTCTCCTTTTTATGATGTTTATGTTTAAATTCTGTTCATCTCTCCTTAAAAGAGTCCAATCTCCTTTTGTCTGATATCACACATACCTGTTATCTTTCTATTTTACCAGTTTTATTGTTTTGTAGGTTGTTTCCTCTACCCACCCCTTAAATATAATAGATCTCAATTATTATTTATATGTTGAGCTAAAGTAGTTATATCTAAGAACTAGGCCAGAGTTCCAGTTACTAAACCCATTGATAGTTTCACTTGATACACCTGGGCCTATTTTACAGTAAGTATTTCATCTTTACCCTGCCACTGCACTTCCTGTCTGAATCTGCTCTTCAGTGCAGCTTGTCTAACCCAGATGCCGACCCAGGAGTGAAACTTCAGTCTTTATCTTTCCTTATTCCTCTCTCATCCCTGAAATTCAGTCTATCCTCAGTCCTCAAGGTCTCCTTGCAGAGGAGATAATTCTATAATTTCTTACTCCTCCCAAAATAAGGTATTATAAGGAGCAGAGTCTAGGCTATTGATGGACTCTGTTCATTAATGGACATGATCCCTGTGTGTGATTGCAAATGGTACATTTTGGTTCCTCTTCATTTGTGTGAACATAATATTCTATGGTTTGGGTTCCATAGACAGCTAGAAAATACCATGATAATAAAATTTAACTTTGGATTTAAGACATATATAAATCAAAATTGAACTCTAATCCTTCTTCCTCAATTGTGTGTATCTCATCTATCTATCTATCTATCTATCTATCTATCTATCTATCTATCATCTATCTATACATGCCAGAGGCCTGGTTCACGAATTCGTGCACCAGTGGGGTCCTTCGGCCTGGCCTGTGGGATTGGGCTGAAACCAGCTGAATCTGACATCCCCTGAGAGTTCCCAGATTGTGAGAGGATGCAGGCCAGGCCAAGGGACCCCACTGGTGCATGACTGGGGCCAGGGAGGGATGCAGGAGGTTGGCCAGCCAGGGAGGGACCACAGGAGACTCCAGGGTATGCCCAGCCCATCTTTCTCAGTCCTAATCAGCCGAACCCCAGCAGCAAGTTAACCTATTGGTCGGACCGTCATCCCCTTGGATGTCGCATGTCATAGCGACTGGTCGACTGGTCAACTGTCTGCCCCCTAGTGTTTAATGCACATCATAGCGAGTGGTTGAGCGCCCTTAGCATATCATTAGTATATTACGGTTTGATTGGTTGAACAGACGATTAGGCAACTGGTTACTTAGCATATTAGGCTTTTATTATATAAGACTAGAAATCTGGTGCATGAAATTCATGCATGCGGGCAGGTGTCCTTTAGCCTAGCCTGCTCCGTCTCCAATCTGGGATACCTTGAGGGATGTCCAGCTGCCTGTTTAGGCTCTGGATCAGGCCTGAGGGACTTTCTAATTGCCCCTAACCATTTCTGCCTGCCTGATCACTACCTAACCACTCGCCTGCCAGTCTGATTGATGCCTAACTGCTCCCCTACCAGCCTATTTGCTCCTAACTGTCCTCTCCTGGGTCCCCCCACCACCACCACCACCAACTGCCCTTCTCTGTAGACCCGGTCATCCCTCAACTTCCCTCCTCTGCTGGCCTGGTCACCCCTAACTTCCCTCTCCTGTAGGATTGATCATCCTCAACTGCCCTCCCTTGCAGGCCTGGTCCCTGCCAACTTCCCTCCCTTACTTGCCTGATTGCCCACAACTGCCCTCCATTGCAGGCCTGATTCCTGCCAATTGTCCCCCTCTGGCTGGCCATCCTGTGGTGGCCATCTTGTGTCCACATGGGGGCAGGATTTTTTTGACCACATGGGGGCAGTCATCTTGTGTGTTGCAGTGATGATCAATCTGCACATTATTCTTTTATTAAATAGAATAGAGGCCTGATGCACAGGTGGGGCCAGCTGGTTTACTCTGAAGGGTGTCCTGGATCAGGGTGAGTGTTTCCTTGGGGTGTGGGGTGGCTTGGGCGAGGGGCCTGTGGTGGTGTGCAGGCTGGCCACAACCCCTGGCAACCCAAGCAGAGGCCCTGGTATGATTTATTTATCTTCTACAATTGAAACTTTGTAGCCTGGAATGGAGCCAAGCCTTCTTTTCTTACAACCATTGAAACTTTGTTGCCTTAAGTGGAGGCCTGGGCTGGCCAGGGTTTTCAGAAAACTTGGCTTCCTCCATCGCCAGGGGCAACCCAATCCTCTCTTCTGCTCTCTGTGGTTGTAGCCATCTAGGTTGCCTTAATTTGCATACTTGCTCTGATTGGCTGGTGGGCATGGCTGGTGAACATGGTTTGTGGGTATAGTGGAGATATAGTCAATTTGCATATTACTCTTTTATTAGATAGGATATACATATATGCATTTATATATATGTGTGTATATATATGTATTTGCATATATAAGTATATATGCAAATACATATATATATTTATTTTTTTAGAAAATATTACAAATAATCCAGTTGGCTAAGAATCTTGGCAATAATCTTTTACATTTCTTGCTCCCTTCCACTCTCCTTTATGTTTAATTCACATATGGGTCTTATATTCCATTAATAAATATCAAGTCAACTAATTTTGTTACTTTTCTGTATTCACTTAATCTAAGTGATCATCTTCTCTAATCTTTACTATTGTAACCCCCTCTCCATGGTCTCTGCACTTCCTCTCTCATCCCCTCAGTGCACTCTTCATGTGGCAGTCAGAATGAGATTTATTAAGAAGTGAAAAAAACAACAAGCTACTGGTAAAAGTGAAAAGAAGAGAGAATTGAACAATAGATGAAGAAAAAGTCATTATTTCATATATGCACTTTTTTGTACTTATAAACTGGCCATTATTCTTTTTTCTGAAACTATTTCCCTTTCCCCCAAAATCTTGCTATACTGCAAATTATATATTCTAAATTCTCTCTTTTTCCCTCTGAAGCTATGAGACATTTTCTTGTACTTTGAAATTATTCCAAGCTACAGCCTTACCTACTGTAGATTTCTAGAAAAATCACAGATACCCTATTTTCTGATCCATTTTATTTAGTACAGCATCTTCCACTGAATTCCTGAACCAATGGAACAAATATTACATTTATATCTAGTTATAGCAATAACTCAATTTAAGATTCAATGTTTTTGCTAAGAATAATATAACTAATTGCTGTAACAAATATATGCCAAAATATGTATTACCTCAAATAATATAGAAGTTTATTTCTCAATAATCTAAAAGTCAAAGAGTCTCCTAGAATAGATCAGGGAAGATTTTCTCTATCAAGTGGTACAAGGGATCAGAATATTTAATTTTATTTTGAGAATTATCCATCCTCTGAGAATTTGCCATCATCTTGACTTAGATAGCACAAGGAAAAAGAGGCATTGTATTACTCCTTTTACTTAACAATGTTATCCTTGAATGGTTTCCAGCCTCATACCCTTGGAGGAAACTTGGCCATGTGGTTCCATCTTCTGTAATGGTGTTTGGGCATAATACTGTTGCTTTATGTTCAGGAAAAATATAGGTAAATAAATTAACTTTTTGCTGGCAAAAGGTAGTAGTCATTGGAGTGAGAAAACATAATTTAACTTTTACAATAATCTCTAAAAGCTAAAAAACAGTTTTGTGTCTTACAATTTAATATTGGGGAAAAATCAACCACCACTCAAGATGATAAACTAAAAAAAAAAATATGCCAAGAAAAGAGAAAAAAATGAAAGGATGGGACAAATAAAAAGAACAAACTAAGATAGATTAAACCTAATTTTATCAGTATTTGCATTAAATCTAATGCATGATATATTCCAATTAAATAAAATAGTTTATAAGAGTGAATATAAATACACCAGTGAAACTCTAAAATAAATGGATGCAGAAGGAATGAATACTAAACAATAAAAAGTGTATAAAATGGAAATAAGAAATCTACCAAAGCTCTTGTAATATTTTGAAAGTATAGTAGAAAATGTATAATTAGAGATAAGGAGTGGATTTAATTACATGTATCGCACAATTTTCTGTTCATTAAATTTAAATTTAATATAAGATAAAAATATCAGAATATATAAATATCATAATACTTGAATATTATTATAAACTAGTTTGACCTTCAGAACATATAGGAAACAATGAACTCAGCATTTGAAGAACCCATATTTGAGACCATATCAATTTTTTAAAAATACATTGTAACAAACAACATTTTAAAACTTTCAAAGGATTTTAATCATACATAGAGTATTTTCTAACATTATTACAATTTTTTACATATATTAGAATGAATGTAATTATAAAATTCTCATCTGTTTGGAAACTTTCATTTTGAAATATTTTAAATTATGCATTGGGCAATAAAATAGAATGAAAATTAGAAAATATTTTATCTTAATTATAGTGAAGACTAACTGGTTATTGTCCTAACCTTTTTAAATGTAATTTTCAGCCTTAAGTACATTTCCAGTATTAGAAAATATGTTTAAAAACTTAATGAGCTAAGCATTCAGTTAATGAAATAATCATAAACAACTCCCAGCAACATGAAACTCCAAAAACAATGAAAGTCAGATAATATTAATGTTAAAAAAGAAATTAACAAAGTGGAAAAAATGCTGTAAAGAGATTAAACAAGCCAATTTGGAAAGATAGGTTGGGAAATGTGTGGCAAGATCAAGGATGATAAAGAGAAATAAAATAAATAATCAATACTTAAAATTGCATAAGGAAATCTCTCTATAGAGAATACAAATAAAAGGATATATTGTATATATTTTTATGTCAATAAATTAGAAACTACCTTTTCCGGTTTCATTTAAGTGGCCAAATAATACAGAGTGTTAAAAGGACATTTGATTATTAATGGTTTAAGATAAACCCCTATCTCATAGCACTTATTGCATTTTAATTGTCTTTTGTCTCTACCCACCACTACATTGTGCAAATTGGGTCTCATTGGTGTATTCTTAAAGCTTAGCTCAGAGCTCAGCTCACATAGTAGGCAATAAGTATTTCCTGAAGGGGAGAGGAAGGTAGGAAAGGGGGTAGGAAAAGAAAGAAGAAAGGACAGGAAGAAAGAAAGGGAGGAATGAAGGAAACAGTAGGAGGGAAGAGGAAAGGATGCTTAATGCATCCGATAATGCAATAAGAGAGTGGTTGACAAATGCTTCCTGTAAAGGGTCAGGAAGTATATATTTTAGGGTAATATGGTCTCTGTCTCAGCTATTTAACTCTGCCATTGCACTGCAAAATATATCACATTATAATATATCTGTATTTTCTGAAATAGGGAGCTGGGTGGATTTGGCCATAATTTTCTGGCCACTGCATTTGGGTCTTTACTTACATTATTTAATTAATTCTCACAATATCTGTGTGACCAATGAGCCAAAAACCAAAAGATTATATAATTTATCCCCAAATCAAAAAACTAAGAGTGGTGAAGTTCAAGGTATGCTTAATTATACAGAGAAGAGAAAATGTGAGTCAAAATACAATTGACTACCTACTTTGCATCTCTTTTTTAATATACAGTGGTACCTCGAGATACAAGTTTAATTTGTTTTGTAACCTTGAGGCATGGGAAACAATGAGACGCTCGAGTCGTGGTAAACTGGTGGGTCATGTGCAGCCGGCTGATACATGTGTTTACTCCTATCTCAAATGTTGCTAGTATTTCAAAGCAAAAATCGCTCGCTCGACGGCTCGTATCTCAAAAATCTCATATGTTAGGGCACTCCTATCTCAAGGTACTACTGTATATGTATATTTTTATTTTTTTTAAATTAAATCTTTATTATTCAGGTTATTACATTTTTCTCTGTTTCCCCTCCATAGCTCACATCCACCCAGCTCCCACTCCTCCCTCAACCCTTACCTCCCCCCCCATTGACTTCATCCATAGGTGTATGATTTTTGTCCAGTCTCTCCTTGCACTCCCCTCACCCTTTTGCCACTGAGAATTATCAGTCCACCCCCCTTCTGTGCTCCTGAATCATTCACCAGTTTATTCTGTTGATCAAATTTTTAATTCACTTAATTTTTAGACTCACTTGTTGATAGATATGTATTTGTTGTTCATAATTTTTTATCTTTTACCATTTTCTTCTTCCTCTTCTAAAAAAGTACCTTTCAGTATTTCATAAAATACTGGTTTGGAGTTGATGAATTCCTTTAGCTTTTTCTTATCTGTGAAGCTCTTTATCTGGTCTTCAATTCTGAATGATAGCTTTGCTGGATAGAGTATTCCTGGTTGTAGGTGCTTGCTATTCATCATGTTGAATATTTCTTGCCACTCCCATCTGGCCTGCATCGTTTCTGTTGAGAAAAAAGCTGACAATCTTATGGGTGCTCCCTTGTAGGTAATGAACTGTTTTTCTCTTGCTGCTTTTAATATTCTCTCTTTGTCTTTTGCTCTCGGCATTTTAATTATGATGTGTCTTGGTGTAGTCCTCTTTGGATTCCTTTTATATGGGGTTCTGTGTGCTTCCTGGACTTGTAAGTCTATTTCTTTTACCAGATGTGGGAAGTTTTCATTCATTATTTCTTCAAATAGGATTTCAATATCTTGCTTTCTCTCTTCTTCTGGCACACTCACAATTCTGATGTTTGTACGCTTAAAGCTGTCCCAGAGGCTCCTTACATTATCTTCACATTTTTGGATTCTTTTCTCTTCTTACTTTTCCAGTTGAGTGTTTTCTGCTTCTTTATATTTCAAATTGTTGACTTGATTTTTGCCTTCCTGTAGTCTGCTCTTAGATCTCTGTATAATATTTTTTATTTTAGTCAGTGTATGTTTAATTTCTTGTTTGTCCTTTTCCATCTCTAGTTGATTCTTTTTCATCTCGAGTTGGTTCTTTTTCATCTCCTCTTGGGTCTCACTAACTTTATCCATCTTTTTTTAGGATATTCTAGAAAAGCCTTATAACTATGGTTTTGAACTCTCCATCCAGTTGTTTGTTTTCCTCCATTTCTTTTGTTTGTGATCTCTTCCTTTGTCTCGGCATTTTCAGTATGCCCGGAGAAGTTGTGTGTTGAATTCAGCCTTATGATACAAGACCTGCAAAACTGTAAAAGCCTCTGTTGAGCTTGGGATGGGTGTAGTCTCAGGGCTTTACGGACTGCCTTGCCTTCCAATTGGCCCCGCCCTCCACAGCCCTTTGGCCTCACATGACTGGGTAATCATTGGAGCGGGCCCTGTGCGTGGGCATGCTCATACAGTGCCTCTAGACCTCTGCCTTTCTGGATCTCTTGCGCTCCTGGACCATATGAGTCTGGGTCCCCAGGGTTTTGCCCAAAACTGGGGTTCAGTGGAGCTAGAAGTGGCACAGTTGGGAGGCTCTGTCCCCCGCTCACTCGTGAAAGCCAGCGGCACAACCAGCAGTTGGTCCTCTGTGCACAGTTTTGTGCGTACCACCAGACCACTGCCCTTTCGTGATTCCCCCAGATCTCCATGCACTTCTCCCTCTTCACAGTCCAAACTCCCCCTTATGAGTCCCGGCCAGACGTGGGGGTTAGTGTCGTAGGATGAAGGGTTCAGTGTAGTTGGGAGTCTTGTCTCCCTCCTGCCAGAAGAAGCCATCCAGGTATCTTGCCATCTGCTCTCTCCACGCGTGCCTCTCCGTACCTCAGCTTTTTGCTGTTCCTCTGAGTGTCCATCAGCCCCTCTCTTTCCTTTTAGTTGTAGAATTTCCACTCTGTCAGCTTTCCTGTGGTTCTGGATGATGTCTGTTCTTTTAGTTGTAGTTTTGAAATTGTTGTGTGAGGCAGCAGTGTAGGTGTTTACCTGTGCCGCCATCTTGGATTCCCTCTGCATCTCTTTATTATAAGATTAATAAAAAGATTCACAAGAGTCCATAGATAGTAGTATTTAATCTTAATTCTTATTAACTAAAGATCTCAAGTTCTTAACTATTGTCAGATGAGTTTATTAAGTTAATAACTTTCTCATTTCTGATTTCTCTGCTCTTTATTGTGAAAAAACTTTCATAATCATTAAAAAATCTGTTGTTCTTTCTTTTATCCTTTTAATACAAAATACCAGCTAAATTAATGATTTCGCTATCAAAGGAAAATAGCTAGTTAAATATTGCTTAATCTTTACATCTATACAAAGCAAACAAACAAATGAAAAACACCCACATATTATCAAGCATTCAGGAGTAGGAATAAACATAAAGAGTTTAATATTTTATATAGGTTCAGTGATGTTTGTTAGATCAGAATCTTAGAGAAAGAGTTTGATTTCTTTCAAATTATAGTTGTATATGCCAATGAATAAAAATAATATGGAAGTAGACACTGAACAAAGCTGAGAAGTATCAAAATGAAATTGCTGCTAAACATATCATTGTATGTTATCCTCAATGTCTCTTATGTTCAATCTGTGAGTGAAGACATAAATGTATTGGAGTTAATAGCTCAGTAACGCAATATGAAGAACAATTACTATAAGAACTTTTTAAGGGACAGAAGAACTGAATTTGACTTCTTAAACTTTTAAAACTGTTGGGCCATAATCTCTGCCCTATTACTATGTATGGGGCTTTGGACAGTTAATTTAACTACTCTAAATCTTGACTGACTAATATGTTTAAAACCTATAGAGTGTGAAATTAGGACCTGAATAGACCCATCTCCAAAGAGGACATACAGATGACCAATAGACATATGAAAAATATGTTCAAAGTCAGAGAGAGGCAGATTAAAATGACAGTGAGCTATCACCTCCCACCTCATCAATAAATCAACAAATGATAAGTGCTGGTAAGGATGTGAAGAAAAAGGATTCCTATTACACTGTAGATGAGAATTCAGACTGTTGAAACCACTATGGAAAAGAGTATGGGGTCAGCTCAAAAATTAAAAATGGAAATCCCATTTGACCTAGCAATCTTACTTCTAGGAATATATCTATGAAACCTGAAACAAGAATTAGAAAGGATATATGCATCCCTAAGTTCATAGCAGTGCAATTTACAATAGCTAGGATCTGGAAACAGCCCAAGTATCCATCAGTAGATGAGTGGATAAAAAAGCTATGGCACATTTACACAATGGAATGCTATGCAGCTTTAAAAAGTAGGATATCTTGCCCCGGCTGGTGTTTCTTAGTACTTAAAACATCTGCCAGAGCAAATAAGAGTCTCGGGTTTGATTCCTGGTTAAGGGCATGTACCTGGGTTCCAGGTTTGATGCCCTGCCCTATTAGGGCATGTGCATATTACACTTTTATTATTATAGATGTACATATATGTGTG
The DNA here is from genome assembly GCA_004026805.1 of Lasiurus borealis. NCBI lineage: Eukaryota > Metazoa > Chordata > Mammalia > Chiroptera > Vespertilionidae > Lasiurus > Lasiurus borealis. The sequence goes on from PVJN01021207.1 coordinate 16,663, forward strand.
TATATATGTCTCACATTGATGTTTCTCTCTCTCCCTTTTCCACTCCCCATTCCCTTTCACTCTCTCTAAGACAGCAACAGAAAAATATCCTGGGTGAGGATTAAGAAGAGAGGAGAGAGAGAGAGAGAGAGAGAGAGAGAGAGAGAGAGAGAGAGAGAGAAAAGAAGCAGAAGGATCTCTTACCCTTTGACCTGGAAGGACCTGGGCTATATTACATCAAATGAAATAAGCCAGTTAGAGAAAGACAAGAATCATATGATCTCCTCTTATGTGTAATGGAAGGGACAAAATAAACTAATGAACAAAATAGATCCAGAGACATAGAAGAATGTAATATACTGAGGAGTCTCAGAAGGAAGGATGTGTAAAGTGGGAAGTGGAGCAGAGTGGGGGGTGGCGGAGGTCAATGAGGAAAAAAAGGAGACATCTGTAAAACTTTCAACAATAAAGATAAATTAAAAACTGCTGTTATAATAACAATGGCAGCTGAATCCACTGATCCCATCCTTATTTAGCTTTATTAAAGAAGCAAAATTGTTTTTGTTTTTTTTCATGTTTGGTTTAGGCTAAAGGCCATGAGTATAGTTATCACTAGGGACTTCAGCTGACAGACAGGTGTGACAACAAAATATGCAACCTGTGCTTTTGGAGCAAAGCTTCCTAAACAGAATTGGTAGTTTCCTTTTAGTAAACAAGGAGATTGGCATATCAGCATAGCACTACTCTGCCTAGATTAGGATAGGAGAGTCAATGGAGGGGATGAGTATTTCTAGGAATGGGGGTAGTGACACTATATATTCTTTTGTAATCAATGAGAGTTAACCGTAAGACGGCAGCCAGGAGAAAGAGCAGTGATAGTGAGGACCTTTTGCAGGATTATCAGAGAATTAATGGGCAGAATTGATGGTGTATACATATATACACACATATATTATGTACATATATAATATTAAAAGTATAATATGCTAATTAGACTGGATAGCCAAAAGACCTTTTGAACATCCTTCAGGATGTCCTTCTGGACAAAACCGTTGCAGCAGGGGCCAAGGCAGAGGGAGTTAGGGGTGATCAGACAGGCAGACCAGCAGTTAGGGGAATCAGGCAGGCAGGCAAGTGGTTAGGGATAATCAAATAGGCAGGCAGAGGGGTTAGGGGTGATCAGGCAGGCAGGGCAGGTGAGCAGTTAGGAGTCAGTGGTCCTGGATTGTGAGGGGGATGTCCGACTGCCAGTTTAGGCCGGATCCTGTAGGGATCACGAAGGGTTCTGGATTGCGAGAAGGTGCAGGTTGGCCTGAGGGACCCACCCCTGCCTGTGCATGAATTTTATGCACTGGACCTCTCTCTCCATACATATACATATTCATACACATATGCATATACATATACTAGAGGTCTGATGCATGACATTTGTGCACAAATGGGGTATATGTCCCTCAGTCCAGCCTGCACACTTTCCAATCTGGGACCCCTACAGAGATATCTGACTGCCCAATTAGGCCTGAACTGCTTGCTTGCCTGCCTACCTGATTGCCCTTAACTGCTTCTGCCTGCTAGCCTGATCACCACTAACCACTCCCCTGCAGGCCTGTTCCCCACCAACTACCCTCCCCTGTAGGCCTGGTCCCCCCCCAACTGTCCTCCCCTGCAGGCCTGATGGTTCACAACTGCCCTCCCATGCTGGCCATCTTGTGGTGGCCATCTTGTGTCCAATTGAAGGCAGCCAACTTTGACCACACGGGGGCGGCCATCTTATGTGTTGGAGTGATGATCAATTGGCATATTACCTCTTTATTAGATTGGAAATACATATACACTCTATATATAAATGTATATATACATACACAATAGATGTGTGTGTGTGTATGTGTGTGTGTGTGTGTATGTGTGTGTGTGTATTCTAATAACTAAATACTACAATATACTCATATAAATGAGAGAAGACTTCAGTCTCATATTCCCTGGATAGTATAATTTAAAGTTTAACTCAGTTCTAAGAAGCTTGTTTATGGTCCTGTCATTACTATTAATTATATACTAGCATTTTTCTATACATGGTTAATTGTAATAAACACAACTACCTTGACTTTCCAATTCTACTGTTAACTCAAGAAACTTGTACTAGGTAATATCAATCCATGATAAATGCCTTGTAAAGTAGTTTGCATGCATTACCTCATTTAATTCTTAACACAACTCATATCACATACATACTTTAACCATTGTCATGTGATTGATGAGCAGACTGAGGGTTATGGAGCTGAATTACCTTTGCCTAAGGACACTGGTATATAATCCAGAGGTTTCTGACTGCCAAAGCCCATACTCTTAGCCATTATACTATATTTCTTTAAGAGGCTTATTATTTCAGACATACTGCCACTTTAACAATTTACATATTCCATAAGAGTTTTTGTGACTGCTATTATGATATGTAGACGAAAGCAAAAAAAAAAAGTTTCTGATTAAAACTGTTAAAGAACAAAATTTAACTGAGAAAATTTGAAGATCTAATTGGCTCTATTAAGTAATTCATGAATCTGGCAGCATCCCATCTAGCAACCAGAAGGGCTGTTCAAGGGGCTGTACAAAATGAAAGGTTTTTATGGAATGGAAGGGTAGCACAAGGGAACTATTAGCAAAAGAAAAGACAGGATTATTTTTAGGTCAGGACACCTTTTTTGAGGAGAAGGGAATGGCAAGGTTTTTATTATGCAGATTGCTTCTTCTTTCTCTGAGGGATGTAGAGGGTCCATGTGACAGATTACTTCACTGGTATTGACCAGAAAATACCAGACTGGTGGAATAAGATTACATTTCTGTTGACAGTTGGAACTGCTGTTGAGTCAGACATTAAGTCTAGTTTGTTATCATGGGTTTTAGCACAAGTGACTCCATATTGGGTCTGTGGTTTTTCTCTTTAATAAACAATTGAGCAAGCCACTCTTGGCTGATATTTGTGAGCAACGCCAGGTGAGATTTTATTCGTGTGGTTGTTATAAGTTACTGCAATTGAAATTTGATTCTTTATTTGGCAAAATAGTCTATAATTTAAATATGGCTGGGGAAAAAAATTTAAAAGGTAAATTGTTTACCAAGAAAACACAAAACCTGTTCCTTTTACTATTCCTCTTTCAGCAAACTGTCACACTAAATTTAGCCATTCCTACAAAACATGCAACTAAACTTGTTTGGGCAAATTCAAACATTTGCACAAATAAATAGACATAGCAATGTGTCATATAATTTTGCCAATTTACAATGCCTATATTACTTCACAATAAGGTATTTCTTTATTTAAGAGCTATTTTATTTCCTCTTTACAATGTTCAACATGCATTTCTCTTCTCCTTTAAAAACCAGTAATGTGTGGAGGAAAATGTCAGCTTAAGCACAGGTTGTAAGGATCCCAATTTCCAGTGAACATAAACCACACTGACACAACTTTCTGTGGTAAAAAAAATCCTCTGTAAACTTCCTTTTTGCCTATGTTTAAATATTATTCACAATGGGAAATCTTTTCTACAGAAACACTTTAAAATATGATGGCTGACAGTTACCATGTGAATGCTTCTTTTTAAACATAGCCTTTTATAATCACATATACTCTTTCTCCTTTTCCATGTCAGTCCAGTCATGATAAAAATGAACAACCCACAAAATTCAGTATAATTGTACCCTTCACATCAGCAAGGGAACAATGGCAAGTGGCTTTGAACTCTTCTTCCACTCGGCATTTCAGTTACTGTTTAGATGAATAGGTACAATAGGGGTTGAAATTTTCTGGGCCAGAGTGTAATGGTGCTCAACGCTGCTCCTTTCTGAAAGAACCACACACCTCTGGACAAAGCCTCCTGTCTGTTACCATAGCCCCGAAGAAAATGGCTGATGAGCACGTGAGCCTGTTTCAAGTTGCAAAAAAGGAAGAACTTACATTCCAGTTAACTGCACTGTCTTTTCCTGGTATGGATTATGCCAGCTGAGATAATCAATAACTTATCAGGCTGCAGAGAGCCCATTAGCATGTGGTTAACATGCTGGCATTCACAGCCGTATTCTTAAATGTGGGAGGTGGCCCTTTGGTATAACGCACTTCAATAGTGTAAACTCAATAATAATAATTCCTGTTTAACATGGTATTAGATTGATGATTATAAATGGGAAGATTGTTTTCATGATCTATGTAATCGACTCTATCAATAAAAATAGAACTGAAGGCTCTTGGTACAATTTATTTCTCACTTCCATTTACAAGTGGGCTCTAAATATAAGAAATCAGGCTGGCCCAATTAATCACAACAATGAACAATGTGTCTACCTGAAAAGAATGTAAAATCACTGCTGTACGAAAGTTTAATTTAAACCCTAGGGCTAAATTAAAAAGCCTTTCATATACAGAGATTATTGTCCAGTAACAATATATATATATATATATATATATATATATATATATATATATATATATATATATTAATTCCATTACATTTAAATAATAATTTCAGGAAATTATTTCTAGAAAAAAAGGGAAATATAACAAATTTGCTAAACCATTTGAAGGGGTTCGAATCATATTGCTGTCACATGTTAGCATGAACAAAATAATGACAAGAAATAAAAGTAGTCTACATAGGAAGGATTTAAGATCCAAAATTTTTCTTTTCATCCTCTGAGTGATAAAGAACAGGTTTTGCATCTGATGTCTGTGAACTAACTGCATTTGCCACTGTCTACTCCTTAAATGCAATTTCACTTTTGCAGCCTTAAGAAAGAACAGTTAAGTGAGTGAGCAGGATGCAATATTTCATGTACTGTTCCCACTTTGGGATTGTCATATTGCATCTGTGGGATTAAATCTTTTAAGGAGTTGTCAAATTTAATTGGCGAATTTGCACATTTCTGGTTTGCTGAATACATAACACCACCAAGATCTTTTTCTTTTATCGTTTTCTTTTAAATCCATGATTTAAATATTGCCATCTGTGAATAAAGCCTGCAGAATTAAGCAAGCAGCTTTAGTAAATTAAAATCTTAACCGATGCATAATTTGAAGATTTGAACATTGCTTATTTGATATTTGGTATATTTACCTTTCTTTTCTCATGGCAGGTATCATATTTTTTACATGTTCAGTATAGTAGAATGTCTTATAAACACTTTGGTAAACTAATAAAAAAAATAACAAAATCCATAACTTCACACAGTACTTTCAAGAATAAGGACGCATACTGCAAATGAATACTTCAAATGAAATCCAACTTTTTTCCCCATGTACAAAATCTGGATTGTCTGAGTCTTAACACTCCACTAACATTACACCTGCGATTGCTCTCACTGCCTCACACATCCAGGTTCTTATGTTCATATCCGTGGCTTCTCTTCAGGTCTTGGCTTACATTCAGCTTCCACAAAATGTACAGATAGCTTTTTCAAACACCCTAAGTTAGCCCCCTCCAGTTATGCTCAATTATCCCCCAAAATTGTTTTCCCTCAACATTATTAAAAATTATAATCCTATATTTAAATTGTGTTTCTTTGTATATTACACTAGAGGCCCAGAGTTGCTCACTTCTACTTGCCTCAGCTGACCACCCCGCCCATCACTGTCAGTAGCTCGCTGCCCTGCCTTCCACTGCTGCTGCTCATAGCTCTTCCCGCTAGTAGCTCTCCACCATGAGCAGCTAGTGCCCTGCTCTGCCCGCCCTAAGAGCTGCTCGCAACCACAGGCCTTTTATGATATGGATGTTTACTCACAGAATATGCATTTCACAAGGACAGGGACAATGTTTTTTTGTTTGTTTCTCCTAGCATAGATCCAGCATCTGGTAGAGTGCTAGCAAGTAGTAGTTGAGATGGAGTGATAGGAAGAGAAGGAAGGTCAGGAGGAAGTACAGTAAAGTTAACTAATAATAATAATAATAATAATAATAATAATAATAATAATAATATTTATAATAACTAACATTTTCTGAGGTTTTTATGCCAGGCACTGTGCAAAGGGATTTGCATTATGTTAGTTAATTGTTAAAGCAGTCCTTGGAAGTAGATGCTACTGTGATCTAAAGTTGGCAGAGAGGCTTAGAGAGATTAAGTAACTTATTCAGGGTCACAAATTAATTACATTAGCACCGGGATTTACAACCTGGCCATCCCACCCTCCCTGAAGCCCACATGGAAAAGCTTGTTATATTAATGAGTGGATATGTGAATAAAAGAAGGGAGGAAGGAAGGAAAGGAAAGGAAAGGAAAGGAAAGGAAAGGAAAGGAAAGGAAAGGAAAGGAAAGGAAAGGAAGGGAGGAAGGAAGGAAGGAAGGAAGGAAGGAAGGAAGGAAGGAAGGAAGGAAGGAGGGAAGGGGAGAATGCTACAATATATAATAAGCTGCACTTTTTTTTTCATGAATTCAGACCTTTAAATACTTATCAACTTTAATAATAAAGCTTTTTAAACTCTGGGTTCCTAGAATGAGAGGGTAAAAGATACACCAAATAATGCTTTCAGGTGAATAGAATACACTAACATGTATGGCTATCCTGGTTAACAATGACCATCATAACACTTGAGAATCAACACTTGAGTGAATCACCTAACTGTAGCTATTGCACAAAGCCACATGAAAGGTAGAGCATTTCAGGCCTGACACAAGTTAAACAATGGTAACAATGACTAATATTGAATTATTCTTCATATGTGATTAGTTTTGCACTAAGTATCTTACTTCGGCATTAACCCTCAAACAGTTGTAGGAGGTAAACACAGAATCACAAGGCCAGCAAACCTTGAACTCAGAATTCAGACCCAGGCATTCTGATTCCAAAACTATAGCCTCTTAGGAAAGGATCAGCTCTGTGTAAAGTTGTAAGTCATGGAAATAGGTGGGATTGTGAGAAATTGTTATGTTTATTGGTAGATATTATACATTGATTACCTCAGTTAATCCTCATAACTTACTTTTTTTTTTGTATTTGACAACTTCATCCAATATATAGCAGAACTAGGATTTATTCTTAGCCCTGCGTATTTACAAAGCCACAAGTGGGTGGAGCTTAATGCATGCTGTTGTCCTTTCCAGATAGGAAAAGCAGCTGTTGTATGCTATAATATTCTAAATGCCCATTTGAATCATTTGAATGCTCTTTCTGGTGTAACTTTGAATAGCTGAAATATTTTGATTTTTCCCTTTTAAGAATGGTTATATTCTTTAGATACAGCATATATGCAAGTGCAGGAACTGCTATGAAATGATGGTGATGTCCTGCTATTTTTAGTACCATCTGAAAGAGCAGGTTCTTCTGTAGAATTGGTAAATTGAATGTTAAAGGTAAAAAAAAAAATAGGTCAACTGAGAATTTGCTGATTCAAAAATATATATAAGCATAATCATTATTTTAACAACTATACATTGTTAATAAATGAAGTACCATTTGAAATAAGACATTTGAAAGATAGGATTTATACTAATAAGCACTGATCTATAATGTGGAGATTCAGTAGAAATCTCCTCTATAATTAAAGTTCTATAATATTATGAAATGGATATATTGTACCTAAGCTCAGTAATGAATAGTTGATTATTGAGCAGCTCATATGATATTCACTGTGAGGTGATTAAATAATTAGATCTTGAGCTATTACTATTTGAAGATATTTAATGTTATAAAAAATGTGTTGCCCTGGCTAGTGTTGCAGGGTGATGAGCGAATCAGCCTGCATACCAAAGGATCATGGGTTCAATTCCTGGTCAAGTGCATGTACATGGGTTACAGTTCAATCTCAGCCTCAATTGGATCACATGCAGGAGGCAACTAATTAATGTGTCTCTCTCATATTGGTGTTTCTCTCTCTCTCTTCCACTCTGTCTTTCTCTTGAGCTCTTTATAAAAATCAATGGAAAATTTATCCTTCAGTGAGGATTTTTTAAAAAAGTGTTCTGTGATGAACATAAGCAGATTCTTATCTAAGCACAGCTTTGAAGACTTTTCTCACTATCTTGGACATCAGAGTTACAACAGTAACACAGAGTAATGTGAATACAGGAGGTGAGCAAGGAAGGGAGGAAGGAAGTAGAATGTCTACAGACCTCATCAGCCATCGTGGATTTTAGCAGCTGGATCTGCCAGTGGGAAGGAGAGAAGATGTACCATCCCAAGTGTTCTATTTCAGGTGGGACACAAAAGTGGAGCTTACCCTCAACATTCTAGCATATTGCTTAAGGCAAAAGGGCAGGTGGGTGTTAGAACCAATCATGATTCTGTGGAATTTGGAGAAAGAGAATAATCCTGAGAGTTCTTCATACAGAGGGATAGGAAGTAGTGGAACATGCATATCCATTAAAAAAATCATTGAGAGAATCCCAGAATCACTAGCCAGCCTCATTGGTGACAGCCTTTCTCTGCCAAAGCCAGTCCGTGAAGACCGGAAGAGATCATGGTTTCATCAAATGCACAAAAATCAGTACAAAGCTACAAGGAACATGAAGAATCCTGGAAATATGGTGCCATGTAAGGTACAAAAGTAAATTAGTAGTAAAGAACTCTAAAGTAATGTAGATCTATGAACTGCCTGACAAATAATTCAAAATGATTGTCTTAAAGAAGCTCACTGAGCTATAAGAAAGCACAGATAGATAAGTAAACAGAATCAGAAAAAATGATACATGACAAAATGAGAATATCAACTAAGAGATGGAAACTTAAAAATTAAACAGAATTCAGGAGCTTAAGAATATAATGAGAAACTGAAAAAGTCTATTATAAGAGAGATTCACCAGCTGACTTAATTGTGAAGAAGAATCAGTGAACTTAATGATAGGTCATTTGGAATTAACCAGTCAAAAAAGCAATAAAAAAGAGCAAAGTAAAATGTCTAAGCTAGAGAAATAGATGATAGTAGTATTACTTAATAAGAACTAGCATACTTAAGACTATAATACTGAGGAACAAATCCCCATAAAATATTGGCAATGAGACTTATAACCAAGAGGGTAGTAGAAACTAGGAAACATGGGCCAAAAAGGGATATTTCATGGGAATCAGACTCACCAATACAATAGATGGTCCAGATTCAGAAATTTTTCTAAGGCCATAATACATCTCAATTATGAGTTTTTAGAGAGGAGGTGGATACATCTTTTATACCTCATCCTATATAATAAAAGGCTAATATGCACATTACTGAACAGCAGAAAGACCCGTTGCTGTGATGTGCACTGACCACCAGGGGTAGACACTCATTACAGGAGCTGCCCCCTGGTGGTCAGTATACTCCCACAGGGGGAGCCCTCTTCAGTCAGAAGCTGGGCTCATGGCTGGAGAGTTCAGCAACAGTGTCAGGAGCCTCTCCTGCCTTCATGGCAACACTAAGGATGTCTATGGGGAGCAGGCCTAAGCCATCAGTGGAACGTCCCCTGAGGGCTCCCAGGCTGCAAGAGGGCACAGCCAGGGCTGAGGGACGCCCCGCCCCCCGAGTGCACAATTTTATGGGCCAGGCCTCTAGTTTTATACAACTACATGTAGAAACTTGTGTAGTATTATTTATTCCATTTGATGTATTCATTTCCAATGAGATTTATGTGAATATGACAATATCCAAATTAAAGAATCACTAAAAATGTTGTTACAATTAGATCCTGATAGGGTTAGATTGTACCTATATATTAGAGCCTACAATAAATATAACTAAGAATATTTTTGGTTTTATGTTTGTAAGGAAAAACTTTAAAAGATAACAGTCATTTAAAATGTTAACTAATAAGGGAGAGACCAATATGTTGATGGGCAGGAAGGCAGGGAGGGAAAGTGTGTGAAAGAGTGAGGGAGCAATAGAGGTGTGTATGAATGTGTGTGTGTGTGTGTACGTGTGTGTGTATGAGTGAAATAGGGACTCTGCAGTTCTCTCAGGAGGCTGCTAATCTGGGCAGTCTTAGATGACAAAATCCCGCTGCCACCACAAACACTCTGGGGAGGACACTGGCAGCACAGAAACCATGCCATCTTGAAGAACAGAACTGCTTGAGACTAGAATCCTAGCCTTGCCAACATCCAGTCTGGTCTCAGAAGCAAACCAGGACCCTACAGCCACTCTGGTAGAAGATCTGCCACCACAGCTGCAGACCCAGGGACACTAAGACTCCAGGCACCTGGCCACAGATTTCTGTGAGTCACAAAGCCAGTACTCCTCCTTCACCACTCCTGTGGCAGTGACATAGAAACTACCAGATCCCAGCCACACAATTAGGCTTTCTGCACACACAAAGCAGTGGCAACTCTGCATGACTTTGAACCTAGGTATTGGATATGGGAAGTTTGTTTCCTGCAACTAGGCTCAATGCCCAGTCAGGAAGACTGAGCTAAATTTGAGCCTAACTGCTCATCTCTAGGGAGGTAGTTTTCTTCGATTAGATCTTGTGCCTACACAGAGCAGGGAGACAGTGCTGAACTTAAGCCTGGATTTGTGAACTCAGGTATTTTGTTTCCTGCAACTAGTATCCATGCCCAGGCAGGGAGGCAGTCCTGAATTTGAGCATAGGATCACGACTTATAGAGATTGTTTTCTGCAACCAGATCCTGTGCCAATGCAGGGAGACAGTGCTGAATTTGAGCCTGGGGGTGCAAACCCAGGGAGTTTGTTTCCCATAACCAGACCCTGTGCCTACACAGGGAGGCAACACGGAGCCTGGGTACATGGACACAGGGAGTTTTTTCCACAGTGTACACCCACATGACCAGATCCCACACCCACACTAAGTGGCAGTGCCACCTGACTTTGACTCAGGGAAAGTACACACAGAAGGCTGTTTACCGCAGGGCAGAAGTGGACTTCCTGCCAACACAGTGCGACTGAGCAACTGATTCCCCCAAGCAGATCAGGGACCTTCATTCTCCATGCAAGAGGCAGCAATAAGCACCAGTGATTAGACTCTGTTCCTCATTGCATACACCTGGAATCCCTGATTCCCAGTACCTTCACACTAAGAGCCAGTGACTCCAATTCTTGGCGCATGTGCACACAGGGTCCCTGATTCTTATTGTGAGGTAGCACCAAGCAACAGAGACTCTGATACTTGTTTCTCAACATGGATACAGGGGATCCTCTGATTCCTGATATGCAATAGAGAACTTTGATTTTTGGCACATGTCAGTGGGTTCTCTGTTTCAATGTGACTGGCAGGGTCCCTGATTCCAGATGCACACACAAGGCCACACTAAGTGCCTGTGACTATGACCCAGGGAAAGCGTGGCTCCCACCAACCCACAGCAATAGCACATCTTGGTGTCAGAGCTCTTCAGTGACATGTTGGGGGTGCAAAACTCCCACTCCACACAGCCCAGACCCCCACAAATTGAAATTTAACCTTCTAGTGATAGCCAGAATGGGTAGACAATGAAGTAATTCCCAAAGGAAAGAAAAGGAGGAATTGCCAAGAAAAAAAATAAGTGAAACAGAAGCACGAAACATGACAAAAAAAGAGAATTCAGAGTAATGGCCGTACAGTTCATACAGTGGATGAACAAGAAAATCAAAAACCTATGCAAAAATCAGGAAGAAATGAAAAATGATATAGCTACAATAAAAAACCCCAATGGAAGACATCAACAGTAGACTAGAAGAAGCAGAGGACCAAATTAGTGAGTTAGAAGATTAGGTACAGAAAAAGCCCAATCTGAACAGCAACTAGAGACAAAAATTTTTAAAAAGCAGGAGGAGAGCCTAAGGGAACTTTGGGACAATGGAAAATGAAATAACATAGATAAAATAGAGCTGCCAGAAGGACAAGAAGAACAGTAAGGATTAGAAAATTTATTTGAAGAAACAATGACAAAAAATTTATATGATATGGAGAAGAAAAAGGTTACTCAAGTATAGAAAGTTCTAAGCAAGATGAATCCCAAAAGACCCACACCAGGACACACCATAATTACAATGGCAAATGTTATCGACAAAGAGAGAATCTTAAAGGCTGCAAGAGAGAGACAAAGATCCACCATCAAATTATCAAATTATTTCTCAACAGAAACACATCAAGCTAGAAGAGAATGGAAGGAGATATACACAGTGATGCAAAACAGGGGACTGAATCCAAGAATACTCTATCCAGCAAGACTATCAATCAAAATTGAAGGGGAAATCAGAAGCTTCACAGACAAAAAAAGGCTCAGGGAGTTGATCACTACCAAGCCAGCAATGTAATAAATGCTAAAGAGAATGCTATAAAAAGAAGAAACAAAAAGGTAAGAAGGAAAATAGCCTCAAAAAATAAAAATGGCTACAAACAAGTACCTTTCAATAATAACTTTGAATGTAAATGGACTAAATCCTCTAATCAAAAGACACCAAGTGGCTGAATGGATAAAAACAAAAGAAAACCAAACACACACACACACACACACACACACACACACACAAACAAAACAAACAAAACAAAACATACATGACCCATATATATATATATATATATACTGTCTACAAGAGTCCATCCTTAGAACAAAGGACTCACACAGACTGAAAGTGAAGGGGTAGAAATGAAAAAAAAAAGCTGGGGTAGCAATACTTATATCTGACAAAATGGACCTCAAAATGAAGACCATAACAAGAGGTAAGGAAGGCCACTTCATAATACTAAAGGGATCAATACAACAAGAGGGTATAACCCTGGTAAACATATATGAACCCAATGCAAGAGGATCCAAATACATAAAAAATATCCTGGAAGATATTAAAAGAGAGATCAACAACAATACAATCATAGTAGGGGACTTAAATATACCACTTACATCACTGGATAAATCCTATAGACAAAAAAATCAGTGAAGAAACAGCAATCTTAAATTACTCACTAGATCAAATGGACTTAATTTTCATCTTCAGAATGTTTCAACCCAAAGCTGCAGAATGTATGTTTTTCTCAAGTGCACATGGGACATTTTCAAAAATAGACCATTACAGAAGACTGAAATCATACCAAGCATCTTTTCAGACCACAATGGTACAATATTAGAAATAAACTACAATAAGAACAATCCAAAACACTCAAACACTTGGAAGCTGAATAGCATGTTATTAAGTATTGATTGGGTTACCAATGAGGTCAAAGAAGAAATTAAAAACATCCTGGAAACTAATGACAATAAAAACATAGCAATCCAAAACCTATGGGACACAATGAAAGCAGTCCTGAGAGGGAAGAACAAATACAACCTTCCAAAACTCAATAATGAAGATTCTAAAAATCTCAATAGGCCAATAACTATGGAAGAAATTGAAGCAGTATTCAAAAAGCTTCCAGCAAACAAAAGTTCAGGACCACACAGCTTCAGAGTAGAGTTATATAAAAGATTCAAAGAAGAACTAAACCTCCTCAGACTATTCCAAAAATTTTAAGAGGAACACTTCCAAACACCTTCTATGAAGCCAGTATCACCCTAATACCAAAACCTGATAAAGATAACACAATGAGAATTAAGACCAATATCTCTCATGAACATAGATACCAAAATCCTCAACAAAATTCTAGTAAATCAGATCCAGCAGTACATCAGAAAGATCATACATCATGACCAAGTAGGATTTATCCCAGGGATGCAAGGATGATACAACATCCACAAATCAATAAATGTGATATATTACATAAGCAAATTGAGAGAGAAAAATCACATAGTCATATCAATTGATAAAGAAAAGCATTTGACAAAATCCAACACCTTTTCTTGATAAAAATTCTCAGCAAGGTGGGCATAGAAGGATCATACCTCAAAATCATAAAAATCATATATGGCAAACCCACAGCCAGCATCAATGGGCAAAAACTAAAACCATTTTCCCTAAGAACAGGAACAAGACAGGGATGCCCTCTCTCACCACTTCTGTTGGACATAGTACTAGATGTACTAGTGATTGCTATCAGACAAGAAGAAATAAAAGGTATCCAAATTGGAAAATAAGTAAAACTGTCCTTATTTGCAGATGACATGATACTGTACATAAAAAAAACTAAAACTCCATCAAAAAATTATTAGAGTTAATAATGAATTCAACAAGGTAGCAGGATACAAAATTAATACCAAGAAATCCGTGGCATTTATATATACCAATAGTGAACATATTGAGACTAAAGAAACAATCCCATTTATCATCATACCAACAATATAATATACCTACGAATAAACTAAAGAGGTAAAAGACTTATATGCAAAAAAACTACAGGACACTGAAAAAAGAGATAGTTGAAGATATAAGTAGTTGGAAGAGCATACCATATTCATGGATTGTTAGAATCAACATCATTAAAATGTCCATACTACTCAAAGCATAATACATTCAATGCAACCCCCATTAAAATACCAATGGTATATTTCACAGACCTAGAATGAACTCTCAAAAAATTCATGTGGAATAAAAAAAGACCCCGAATAGCTGCAGCAATCCTGAGGAAGAAGAACAAAGTAGATGGGATTTCAATATCAATATCAGGCTGTATTACAAAGCCACTGTTCTCAAAACTACCTGGTACTGGCAGAAGCATAGGTCATAGATCAATGGAATAAGATAGAGAACCCAGAAATCAACCCAAACCACTCTGCCCAATTAATATTTGACAAAGGAGGCATGAACATAAAATGGATTCAAGACAGTCTCTTCAATAAATGGTGTTGGGAAAATTGGAAAGATACATGCCACAAAAAAAAAAAAATGAAACTAGACCACCAACTTATGCTATACACAAAAATAAACTCAAAATGGATAAAGGACTTAAACATAAGATGGGAGACCATAAAAGTACTAGAGGAATTCACAGGCAGCACAATGTCAGACATATGCCAAAGGAACTTCTTCACTGATACTGCTCCTAGGGCAATGGAAGCTAAAGAGAAAATAAACAAATGGGACTAAATCAAAATAAAGCTTTTGTAGAGGAAAAGAAACCATCAACAAAGCAACAAGAAAGATCACTACATGGGAGAACATATTATCCAATGTTATCACTGATAAGGGCTTAATCTCCACCATTTACAGTGAACTCATACAACTCAACAAAAGGAAGATAAACAATTCAATCAAGAAGTGGGCAGCAGACCTAAACAGAAACGTTTTGAAAGAAGACTGTGTGAAGGCCAAGAGACATATGAAAAGGTGCTCAAAGTCACAAATTATCAGAGAGATGCAAATCAAAACAACAATGTGGTAGCATCTCATACTTGTCAGAATGGCTATCATCAACAAATAAATAAACAACAAATATTGGCAAGGATGCAGAGAAAAAGGAACCCTCATGCACTGCTGGTGGGAATGCAGACTGGTGCAGCCACTGTGGAGTTTCCTCAAAAACCTAAAACTGGAACTCCCATTTGACCCAGTAATACCACTTCTAGGATAATATCCCAAGAATCTAGAAACAGCAATGTTCATTGCAGCACAATTCACCATAGCTAAGATTTGGAAACAGTGTATGTGCCCATCAGCAGATGAGTGGATTAAAAAACTGTGGTACATCTACACAATGGAATACTATGCTGCAGTAAAAAAGAAGGAATTCCTATTTGCATGGATAGAACTGGAGAGCATTATGCTAAGTGACATAAGCCAGTCAGAGAAAGATAAATACCACATGATCTCACTCATCTATGGGAAATACTGAACAACATAAACTAATGATCAGAAACAGATCCAGAGACAAGGAAGCATCAATCAGACTATCAAACCTCAGAGGGTAGGTAGGGGACAGTGGAGGTAAAGGGGAGAGATCAACCAAAGGATTTGTATGCATGCATATAAGCCTAAACAGTGGATACAGACAATAGGGGTTGAGGGCAGGAGTTGGGGTAGGGGTGTGGGAAGCTATTTGGGGGATGAGGACAATTATGTAATTCCTTAACCAAGAAAGAAATTAAAATAAATAAATAAGTAAGTAAGTAAATAAATAAATAAATAAATAAATAATAAATAAAACTGAATCATCAGAGAACACGTTTGCCAATGATATCAATGATAAGAGTTTAATCTCCAACATTTACAGGGAACTCATACAACTTAACAAAAAAAAAGAATAACAAGCCAATCAAAAAATGGGCAACTGATATAAGTAGACACTTTTCAAAAGAAGACAGAAGGAAGGCCAAGAGACATATAAAAAGTGCTCAAAGTCACAAATCATCAGAGAGATGCAAATACAAACAACAATGTGATACCATTTCACACCTGTCAGAATACCTGTCATCAACAAATCAACAAATTATAAGCGCGGGCAAGGATGTAGAGGAAAAGGAACCTTGGTGCACTGCTAGTGGGAATGCAGATTGGTACAGCCACTGTGGAGAACAGAATGGAATTTCCTCAAAAAACCAAAAATGGAACTCCCATTTGACCCAGTGATATCACTTCTAGAAACATATCACAAGAAACTAGAAACACCACTCAGAGAGGATATAATTCACCATAGATAAGATTTGGAAACAGCTTAAGTGTCTATCAGCTGATAACTGGATTAAAAAATTGTGCTACAATTTTATACAATGGAATACTCTGCTGTGGTGAAAAAAGGAGTTCTTATCATTTGCAACAACATTAATGGAGATGGAGATCATTATGCTAAGTGAAATAAGCCAGGTAGAGAAAGATAAATATCACATGGTTTTACTCATTTGTGTAATATAAAGAACAACATAAACTGATGAATAAAAACAGATCCAGAGACAGAGAAACGTCAGTCAGAACATCGAACCTCAGGGAAGGTAGGGAATGGTGGGAGTAAGGGAGACAGAACAACCAAAAGACTTATATGCATGCATATAAGCCTAATCAATGTACATAGACAACAGGGGATGGGGGCATGAACAGGGGGTGTGGAATAATTGAGGAATAAGGACACATATGTAATACCTTAATAAAGTAATTTTAAAAATGTCAACTATTATGTAGTTAAAAGGAATGTACAATTGAAATTAAACTGTGGAATAAATAGTATAAATCAAAACTAGTATTGTATTTTAAATAATGCATCCTTTAAAAAGTTATAGATTCCTTTTACATGGCATTTTAGTATTAATAAAAACAGAAATTACCCACAATCTTATTTATAATATTAATTTTTCACCTTATTTGACCTTGAATCTGCCTAATTATTCAGGCTTTAATTTCTTTAAGAATGTGACTTCCTTATATGTTAGTAAAAATATCTGAAAATTATGAAAGAAAATGCTTATCTGAAATTTGGAAGACCTAACCTACAAATATATATATATATATATATATATATATATATATATACACATCCATTTTAAAACACTTGGTTTTCCATGAAGCTTTTTCAAATCTTTTTTAACCAGAGGCAGTATAATTTGATTTTAATCCTTAGCTTTGAAGTCAAACAATGCTTCAGATTAACACAAAATAAATGGTGGGGAATCAGTGGTGAACTAAAAACCCCGTTCAATTTATGACATCTTCTCCATTGCATAACCTTCAACTGTCACATACAGTAAAGATGTTTAACTTGGGCCCTGATCTGATATTAGATTCTACCTAAGCCCATTTTAATTTGGAATAAATAATAAGGATTCTGATTCCTGTTACTAGTTTCATAAAGTTTAACAATTTATATTTTGTCACTGCACTTCAGTTTTTCTCTTCTATCATATGAGACTAACTATACTTTTATTTCCCAAACATAATTGGCCCATAGTAAACACTCAATGAATGGAAGTGATTATTAAAATTCTCATTTTATATTTTCTTCCTTTGAGCTCCCCCATTCCCTAATATTTTCTGGCATTTTTTTTCTGAATCCTAAGCACCTTGAGCCACTCAATGAGTATTTAATGCAGCTTGGTATAGTGCTTTGGTTCCCATGTATCAGCATGCACAGAACCAGAGATGGTTGTTGAAAATATAGATCCCTAGCTTGTGCCCCGATGCTTTCTGACCAGTAAGTAGGTCTATGGTGAAATCTGCAACTTTGTGTTTCTCTCACTTTCATAAGTGATGCTATTGATTCTGGTCTGGGGACTGTATCTGAGAACTATTTATATATGGTGAGAAATTAAATTGACATTGGAGTCATTTATACTGGTATTAAAATCCTCATATAGTACATGGTAGTATTTTAAAACTTTGTAAGTTACCTCAATTCCTTTAGACTGTCACTCCTCTCTTGCAGGTAAAGAGAGTAGATATTCAGTATTAAACCCACTTTACTTAGAAACTCAATGAATTAACTGTGCCTTCCCTGGTCCTAAGGTTGGATGGCCTGGGA
>PVJN01021208.1:0-35225 GCA_004026805.1 Lasiurus borealis
ACAGTGTGGTGACTGCGGGCATGGAGAGGGGATGGAGATGGAAGAGGACATAGAAAGGATAAACGGTGATGGAAAAATTAAAATAAAGTAGGAAAAGAAGAGGATCATTTTCAAGTAGTCCTCTTTACCCAGCCATGGGGGATACAGGGAAGCAGAAAATGATCCAGCTTAGTAGTTAGGATCATGGACTCTGAACTCAGAACATCTGGGGCCAAATTCCAAATCTGCTCCTTCACTGTGTGTGACCTTAGGCAAGTTTACTCCCTTGTGTGTTCTCACGTGGGACAATAAGAGAACCTACTTTCTGAGGCCATTGTGAAAATTAACCGACTTAATTTACAGGAAGCATATAGGGACATGCCTAGTGCAAGATAAGTGCTAGTATAAATGTTGTACTACGGTGGCCCACAATGGACTTAAAAATACAGTCGTGAACTAAAGACCAGAGACTAAGAACCACACACTAGATAATAGAGTACCAACCATGCCCAGAGTTTCTATTTTCCTATGTTGTGTGCTTCTTAGCACTGTTTCTTCCATCCGTAAAAGTCACAGATAATGAACACTCCGCGTCACCGTTTTCTGGATTTATGCATGATGGTGTTCCATGCCAGTGGATTTTATCCATCACCTCATGGATTTGTCAATAGCTCCCAAGACGGTACAGTCTCATGGAAGATCTTTCTGACGTATAATTTGTCTTTTTCCCCTCAGCCATAGCCAAATAGACATTCTTGTCATTGCAACAATTTGAAAAATAATTCATGTCACTCTAGTAATTTTCAGTACTATTGATTTACCAGTGCAGAGTTAAGGCCTGTACTCGGGAACTACCTTTAAATATTCAAAATAATTCATCCTAAGAAATGGGAACCATTTGTGTTATACAACTCAGCCACAACACCCCAGGGATATCTGAGAAGTCACTAAGGAGCTAAACTACCTTCTTAGCAATACTCTAGAGAAAAAAAATCCTATGATATATTACTGTAAGTATGCATTACATATGCCCTTACAATTTACAACTTTATATATGAAACTATATATATATATATACATATATATATATATATATATATATATATATATGCACAAAATTCATGCATGGGGGGGTGTCGCTCAACCTGACCTGCAACCTCTCCAATCTGGGACCCCTTGGGAGATGTCCCTCTCCCAATCTGGAACCACTGGCTCCTAACCACTCACCTGCCTGCCTGCCTGATCACCCCTGCTGGCCTGATCGCACCTAATCACTCTGCCTCAGCCCCTGCCACTGTAGCTTTGTCCAGAAGGACGTCCGGTCTAATTAGCATATTACCCTTTTATTAGAATAGATTTTTAGAAATGATGTTTTCTTAAGTAAGTTCATGGTTGGGAGGGCAAATTTTAGTGCTAGCCCTCACTGAACAATCAAAAATGAAAAGAAAAAAATTTTGATTGAAATTTCAGAATTCTCTTCCATCTTCTTCTGTTTTTAAAATCAGTTATTTTAAGACTAGAGACCCAGTGCATGAAATTTGTGCACTCAGGGTGTCTCTCAGCCTGGCCTGCACCCTTTCATAATCTGGGAGCCCTCGGGGGATGTCTGACTGATTGCTTAGGCCCCCTCCCCAGCAGTCAGACATTGTCAGCACTACAACGGAGGCGAGCGAGGTTCCTTCCACTGCCACTGTGCTTGCCAGCTGTGAGCCCAGCTCAGGGCTTCTGACTGAGCGGCACTCCCCCTGTGGGAGTGCACTGACCACCAGGGGAAAGCTTTTGCATTGAGTGTCTGCCCCCTTGTGGTGAGTGCTCATCATAGCAAACAGTCAGTCCATGGTTTGGTCGTTATATAAGATGGTGGGTGACTCAGTCCAGGGATCATTAGATTTGTCCTGTTTCTGTGTGAAGAGAGGAATTCTCTCTTTGATAACTACATATAGCCTTTCCAGCTTCAGTTCTAGTACAGGTATAAAAGATATAAATTGGAAAGTGTGGAATTCGGCAGTTAAATCTTTAGGAACGTCTCCAGGCTAGGACACCTATGCTGCTATGTCTGCAAGCTCACGCCTCTGACTCCAAAGGTTTCAGCTCACCTGGAAAGTATAAACCAGCCAGACTCTCAGCAGGAGATATCGCTCCTCAAATATCTCCTGACCAAAATTCTACAAGCGTTGTGATATGTACCTTCCGAAATGTCAAAAGAACTAAGCTGTGGTGCTTATAGGGGAGTTGTCTGCTCTTCTTTGTCACGATCTCATTAGCCCTGTTTTCATTAGCCAGGCTACTTTCCTTCAGTTATTGATAGATGGATTGTATCATTCCTGAGATGTCGTGATAGGACTTTGAAGGACCATACTGGTCACTACACCTGGCAAATTAAATGATTACAACAAATATTTACTCCTGCAGCTGACCTCTAGGGGAGGTATATACTCACTTCGTTGATGTTGAGTTTGAAAATATGACTTGCTTCGGCCAACACAATTGATGTAAAAATGACAGTCAGTTTTGAGCCAAAGCTTTAAGATACTTTATATATATATATCTTTGCTCAACCTTTACAGCAGTGGTTCTCAACCTTTCTAATGCCACTTACCCTTTAATACAGTTCCTCATGTTGTGGTGGACTCCAGCCATAAAGTTATTTTTGTTGCTACTTCATAA
Organism: Lasiurus borealis; assembly: GCA_004026805.1. Taxonomy (NCBI): domain Eukaryota; kingdom Metazoa; phylum Chordata; class Mammalia; order Chiroptera; family Vespertilionidae; genus Lasiurus; species Lasiurus borealis. The sequence goes on from PVJN01021208.1 coordinate 2,647, forward strand.
CTGTAATTTTGCTACTGTTATGAATCATAATGTAAAGATCTGTGTTTTCTGATGGTCTTAGGTGTCCCTGGTAGTGGTTCTTAACCTGTGGGTCGGGACCCACAGGTTGAGAACTGCTGCTGTAGAGCCTAAGACCATCAGAAAACACAGATATTTACATTACAATTCATTAACAGTAGCAAAGTTATAGTTATGAAGTAGCAACAAAAATAATTTTGTGATTGGGGGTCACCACAACATGAGGAACTATATTAAAGGGTCGTGGCATTAGAAAGGTTGAGAACCACTGCTCTAGAAGCTTTTGATTTTAGCCCCCAGAAGTATATTCTTCAGATGCTGCTCCTCTTGCCCAGGCCTGAAAAGGAAGCATGCAGACCAACCTACTGAGAGACCATCATGACCAAGCTAGAGATGCCCAAGTATGAAAAAAAAAAAAAAAGAGCTTGCTGTTTAAGACACTGAGTTTTGGGGATGAGAGTTAGGCAGCATTATTGATCATAGCAATAGGTGATTCATACAGGCCTTCACCTTAAAAGTTCCTGGTTAGAGGAGATTTCCTTAAAAAGCATGGTTGTCTGATCTTCATATCTGAGTAGGGAGCTGGGCTGTATAAGGCATGGGAAGAGATTGGGCAGATACATCTTACTTGTTGTTCTACTACTCTTTATCAACTCTCCCAATGCCTGATTTATTTTCAAATTGAATTGTGATTTCACTGTGGCTGAGTGCTGCTATCAGATTAGAATTTTTGGTACGAAAATGTGGTTTCTCATATTTCTAAGCTTGCTGTGCCCTTTGGGCACTTATGTTTTACGTGGCCTAGCTGGGCTAGTTGGTCCCTAGCTGGCCCATTCATTGAGGGGGAGGAAGGCAGCAATTTAGCAAAAAGTGCACAGGAATAAGAAAACTCTATAAAATGGCAATAATATTTCTTTACGAGAGAGAGAGAGAGAGAGAGAGAGAGAGAGAGAGAGAGAGAGAGAGAGAGTTTTAAAGACACGGAATGTAAATTAAGTAAACTGTGCAGTACAAGCCCGATATCATCTCTAATGATTGAGTGCTTGCCATCTCCTATGCACCGAATGCTTTTACATGTGTTTGCTCTTGACGTTCTTACTAAAACATGAGATTTATACTATTATCAAGTTTACTTTTTTTGGAGGAGAAAACTGAGATAATGGAGTTTCAGTAACTTGTTCAAAGTTATTCATGCAGCCACGGAATGGTTGAGCAGTATTTTGGCCCAGATAAGAATGTAGAAAGTTTGCCAAAGAAAGAGACCATCACTTATTTCCTAACCAGAACAAATTGGATAAGTTGAACAATCATAATATTTAAAACCTACAGAATACCTTAAGGATACACATCAACTAGCTTAGAAGAAAAATAGAAGAAGTAGTAGGCTGGGAAAGAAGAGCTGCAAGCTATTTTCCTCCCCAAAAACATAACAGAGAGAGAATTAACAACTTCCTCCCCCCTATAAGCTGTAGCTAAGGGGAAATCAGCCCGATTTTTAATTTTATTTTTATTTTTATTTTTTGGGGGAGCTATTTATAAATTTATTTTCTAATTTAATTTTATTGTTTAAAAGTATTACATATAGTAGTACATATATCTCCTTTTTTCCCCCCAGTGACCTTCCCCCAACCTCCCCTACCCAGCCTGATTTTTGACACCTTTTAATGCCCGCTTATGGACAGACATGATGCGTGAAAATCCCAAGGATCCACAGTCATAGAGCAAACATATATCCAATCTCTATGTATTTCCCATGAGTGCATAAGGTAATACACCAAAGGGGGGCACCCCTGAGGCAAAATGAGACTCCCCTGAATGCAAGTCTGCAGTTTTCCAAAAACAGGGCAGCAGAAGTGAGTCAGATCCCACCTCCGTCCTGAGGTGCATGTGGTTTTCTGAATTTAAGAAATTGCCGCTCAGACCGGTTTGGCTCAGTGGATAGAGTGTCGGCCTGTGGACTGAGGGGTCCCAGGTTTGATTCTGGTCAAGGGCATGTACCTTGGTTGCGGACACATCCCCAGTGGGGGGCATGCAGGAGGCGGCTGATCGATGTCTCTCTCTCATCGATGTTTCTGACTTTCTATTCCTCTCCCTTCCTCTCTGTAAAAAATCAATAAAATATATTTAAAAAAAGAAAAGAAATTGCCACTTCAAAGGCTGGGAGCAAGACAGGACAGATGCCAGCTCCCTAGATGCGAGGGGCCTTACCAAATGGACAGCCATAGCCCAATCAGGATGGGGATAATCAGAGAGAACCTAGGTACACGGAACCGAACCTTCACTGAAAGCTGGATAGGTGGAGAGATGGCCTGCAGCGCAGAAAGCCAGATGCAGGGATGGAGAGTGAGACTCTCCATTTTCCCCAAAGGTGTTTTCCTGGCTGTGAAGCTGAGCTTTCAAAGCTGCAGCTGAGAAGGGTCTTGACTGTCTGTAAAGCTTAAAAAGATCTCTGGAGTCTTGGTGGTGTTCAGATCCTACGCTCTGCTAAGGGAATGTTCTACTCTCACCATTAAAAACACTCGAAGCCAGTGTGAGGCTGAATCTTTTTTGTTTTTTAATTTACATTCTTTATTGTTTAAGGTATTATTTACGTCTCCCTTCCCCCATGTTGACCAAATCTTTTCAAAGCTATGGCAAAGCCCACACCCAGCTCAATATAGATTAGAGAGGATCAGCCTCATCAAAACGATGACCTGCAAAAGGAACAGAAAGTCATTTGTGTGATCTTTTCAGGTGGCTAAACATTACTTATTCAGTCTCTGCTGTTGGGATTTTTATACACAGTCTGGCTTACAAAAAAATTATTCATCAGGAAACTAGAGAGCAAGGAAATATGACCTGTAGTCTAGAAGCAGAGCTACAGAAGTGTAAATTATTTCCTATTTAGTCATTGGCACTAAAATTACCAGCCCTCCATTTAGGGAAAGAAGAATGATATGTTGAAGGGGATCAAGTTTAAGAATGTCGACAGATTTCCCAGGAAAAGATTGGAGACCAGGAAAAGAAAGGAGCGACGTCTTTAAAATGCTGAAGAAAGAACATGTTGTCAGCCCGGCTCTGAGACTTTCCGTTCTGCATGGACACTCATTTGCATTCACCTAATTTCTGGTTGTGTTGTGCATAGAGGGCAAACGCACAGTTCCTGATAATTAACCCTAAGACGGTGAGGTTAAATAGTGTCAAGTACAGGATGCACGGTTGAATTACACAATAAGAGAATGTCACTCACAAAGAAGTTAAGAGATGCACTTTGCAATAACATGTAAAGATGAGGCCAGGCTTTATGGGCTGGACACTAATTTTCCTTTCTGTGTTGCATGGTGAATACGACAGTGGTTGGAGGCCAAATCCAAACATACGTCTACCTCTGCGGTGTTTTTATGATCATTTCTCTCAGCTGTGGCTTCCGTCCATGTAAAATGGAGTTCATAACAGCCCCACCTACTTTATAGGGTTGATTTTTCAATCATGAGACTGGAAATGAATGTGGTGACCAATGGAAAGACTCTTGGAACACTCCAAAGTTCTAGGCTGAAATAGTAATAGTAAAACAGCTAATCAGCCAAACCTCTTACCATCAATAAAAGTAAGTGCATTCTATTTGCCATGGATCCAATTATAGAAAGAGAGAGGTGATGATTTTACTCAACTCTGTCCTGATAAGATCCCTCCAAAGTGTTGAGTTCTGAATACTACACTGAGAGAGAGAGAGAGAGAGAGAGAGAGAGAGAGAGAGAGAGAGAGAGAGAGTCCTACAAGGAGCATGTTCAGAGGACAGAGTAGAATTCTAAAAATCTTAAGTGCAGAATTGTTGAAAGAATGGAAGATTGTTCCTAGATGAATAGGATGAAGTAAAGACTCGGGGTTCCAATAAACAAAACGGAAAAGCATGGATTTTTATGCAAATAGTCATCTTTGGAATGTTGGTTCAACCACCACCCCCTGGCAACAGGAGCCTGGGAAAAATGGCTAAGCGACTTGAGTCTCATTTTCAACATGTGTTAAATGGACACAGTATTACCTAATTTACGATGCTTTTGTGAAGACTGAGTGAGAGAATCTTAAGAAACATAAGAGAATATGTAGGCCATCTGTATATATTATTCTAAGATAATAGATCTGGAGTAATTGTAATTATTCATAAAGCATTTTATTTTATTTTTTCTGCTTTTATTTTTTAAATAAACCTTTATTGTTCAGTTTATTTCAGATGTTCCTCTCTTTTTCCCCCCATAGCTTCCCTCCATCTGATTTCCCACCCCCACCCCATGCCTTTACCCCCCACCACTGTCCTCATCCATACGTACCTCTGTCTTTCTGAGCCTCGGCACATCCTACCAGGTCTCAATGCATCTTTTTCTTTCCTTCTAGTTGTAGAGCTTCCACTCAGCCAGCTTCCTGGTGGTTCTGGGGGATAGTCTTTTTGTCTTTTAGTTGTAGTTTTGGTGTGGTTGTGAGAGGCATCCTTATGCCGCCATCTTGGTTCTCTCATAAAGCGTTTTAAACCAGAGACTGCTGTATAGAAAGAGAACTGACTGCTTCTCTTTGGCTGAGGAATTTGAGCATAGTTTTGTTGGGGAGTATTCAGATGTCATCAGTACATGATGGGACTATTTGATACTTTCGATCCTTTACAACTTCAGATCATACTTGAACAGTATCAGCAAAGAGTACAATCCATCCATCCGCCAACTTTATTCTCATCATTGGGCAGGGTTTGCTTTTATCTATTACATAAGAAGAGGAGGTTTGAAGAGGTCAGGATAGATGTATGTACAGAAGAGCAGAGCAAACTGAGGATGAGAGAGGTCCAAATAGACTTTCTGACGGGATGTCAATCAAAATTACGTTCTTGGTCTTGAAGTTTCATAGATTTTTTTCATAAGAACACGAGATGTTTATAATAAGAGCAAGAAAGCTCCATAGACCTTTATGGAAAGTTTTAACACTTTTACTAAATATAAGATGGACTTTTGGAGTTTTCTAATAAACACTAAGGGTTTTACATTTTTCAAGCTAAGAGACAGGAAACATTATTCTTTGTAGCAACTCCACAGACGTTTTATTTATGAAAGAAACAAAACTGACAATGGCAGACTTATCTGCAAAAATGACTGGAAATTGTCAGGCCCGTGGACATGTTGTTTTTTTGTCTCGCGCTGTAATAATATACAGAAGTCTGGCTTAAAGAAAAGGCCTCCTGTTAGCATTGTCTGAGTCACAATGACTGCACTACAAAGAAGTGCATAAAAGGAAATGCTCTTAATGGAATAGTTGAGAGTTATGTGAGAGACCTACCTGGCGGAGGAAAATACATTCTGGCGAAGGAGATGTTGTGATTGCCACGGGCCTGCCAAGAGATGTTGTCTTTTTTCCGGAGATGTTATTGTTTTTCTCTGACTGAGAGGCCCTTGTTTTGCATATTGATTAAATTAGAATCTGCACTAAAGGAGCTTTTATCATGATTTATTTATACACGTCCTGATTTATTTCTATTTCATCCCCCGTTTACAGTTGTGTATCTATGCAGGAAAAGGAGCCCTAAAATGTTAGAAGGAATTAGTCTCACCCCTAGAGTCAAAATTAATGCGAGGTCCCCTGGAGGCACAGTAGCTGATTACATACATGAAGTTTTTCCTTGCCCTCTCTCTCTCTTTGACTTGCACCATTCCCAAAAGTGCACTTTCTCCCAGCCCAGTCACCACACTTTTATTTTTGTTGTTGTTTAAAGTTTTACAAATAGTGGTACACACGTCTTCTTTTTCCATCATTGACCTTCTCCCAGCTTTCCCCACCCCCCAGCACATGCCCTCTCCCACCAGTGTCTGTGTCCATTGGTGTGCTTATATGCATGCACACAAGTCCTTTGGTTGATCTCTTACCCCTCTGCCCAGTCCTCCCCTGCTTTCCCACAGAAGTTTGACAGTCTGTTCGATGCTTCTTTGTCTCTATATCTATTTTTGCTCATCAGTTGATGATGTTCTTTATATTCCGCTAATTTATTTTTGAACAGCCTTATGGAGATATAATTCACAAACCATGCAGCTCACTCATTTAAAGCGTACAATTCATTGACTCTTAGTCTATTCACAGAGTTGCTCATCTGTTACCACAATCAACTCAGAACATTTTCATTACCTCCAAAGATACCCATACCCCTTAGTCATCGCTCTCAATCCTTTAGGCTCCCAACCCTAGGCAAGCACTAATGGTTCAGTTTTTTTTTTAATGTATTCTATTCTGGATACTCCATCTTAATGGGATCATGTAATAGCTGGTTAGTTCGGTCTGTCTTCTGTCACTCAGGGCAGCGATTTTCAACCTTTTTCATCGCATGGCACACATAAACGAATTTCTAAAATTCTGCAGCACAGAAAAAAATGTGATTTTTGCTCCTCTGGTAAAAAGGTATAATTTTTACTGATTTTCAAAAATTAATAATAATAATTACCTACCCTCTTTTGCTCTAAAGTGACTTTTTAAAAAATCAGGTGCTTAGACTTGTATGTAAGATTTCTGGTACCAAGAATTAGCAGCCAATCAAATGTAATCTTGTTATGTCATATGACCAATAGGATGAAACTTTATTATATGACCTATATATGTATGGCTCAAGATAGGATATGAACAGCTATTGTTGTGATGGCTATTGTCATTTTTTCTTTTGACAATCTAAAGGGAAAGAGGTCAGTGGCCCTGACTAAATATTCAGATATTGCATATTTTAAAAAATTCTCGTGGCACACCAGATTGCAAATGATTGACTTAGTGTAATTTTAAGGGGTTCGTCCATATTGTAGCATTTGACATTTTTTTAAAACTGCCAAATAGTATTTCACTCTATTGACATAACACATTTTTTTAAATCCATTCATCAATTGATAGACATTTGGAGTTTTTCTACCTTTTGGCTATTATGAATAATTCTGCTATGAACATTTGTATACAAGTTTTTGTGAGGACATTTGTCTTTCTCTTGGGTATATGTGTAGCAGTAGAAATTGCTGGGTCACATTTTGACAATGGAGGCCCAGAGGCACTGCCATAGGAAAAGCCTAGAGCACAAGTCTATTGGCACAGTGGAAACACAGTATTCTTAACACTAAGCTAAGCACGATGATGTTGCTGCATTTGGCAAAGAAGGCCAAAATATCAGTAGCATAGAAGATGACAAAATATGTCAAAATACTTATTAAGATGTCCAGATCAGCCCAAACTGGTTTGGCACAGTGGATAGAGCTTCGGTCTGCGGACTGAAAGGTCCCAGGTTCGATTCCAGTCAAGGCATGTACCTTGGTTGCAGGCACATCCCCAGCGGGGAGCATGCAGGAGGCAGCTGATCGATGTCTCCCATCAATGTTTCTAACTCTCCCTCTCCCTTCCTCTCTGTGAAAAAAAAAAAAAAGTCCGGATCAGTGTTTTGGGTTCCTTTAGTTATATTCCCCAAAGTAAAATCACTTTGTCACAAGGCAGTTCCATTTTTAGTTTTTGAGGAAACTCCATACTGTTCTCCACAGTGGCTGCACCAGTCTGCATTCCCACCAGCAGTGCACGAGGGTTTTCTTTTCTCATCGTCCTTGCCAGCACTTGTTGGTTGTTGATTTATTGATGATGGCCATTCTGATACAAGAAAACTTTATTTGGAGTGGTGAACACACAATACAGTATACAGATGATGTGTTATAAAGAACTGTACACTTGAAACCCATATAACTACTAACCAGTATCATACCAGTAAATTCAATACAAAAGAAAATATATTCAAAATGAAAATCTGTGTCCTTCTGAAAAAAAAATCTGTTTTGGCTGTGACATGTTAAGAACCTAGGAGTTGCCATTTTCATCCTTGCAATGAGAAAAAATGGACCAACTAAAAACTCAATTAGTCTTTTTGGATTTATGGGAGAAGTGAGGTCTCAGGGAAAATTGTCAGCCAGAAGTCTAGAGAGGCAGGTGAGTCCAGAGAATCAGAGTTAAGGCAAGGCCATGGGAGCTATAAACTGGTAGCTATACTTATACAGTGATTTTGATGAGAAGCTGGAGGCTAAATGTGGAATAGCATGTGAGTGAGATGCTCCTGTCTCCCTTCCACACTCATATACTGTCATCCTCTCTTAAGGGGAAATAATTTTGAGTCAGATGCATGCTTTATTATGAGGCAGGACCAAATCCTTATATATATAATTGATTTTTTACAGAGAGGAAGGGAGAGGGATAGAAAGTCAGAAACATCAATGAGAGAGAGACATTGATCAGCCGCCTCCTGCACACCCCACACTGGAGATGTGCCGGCAAGCAAGATACATGCCCCTGACCAGAATCGAACCCAGGACCTTTCAGTCCACAGGCTGATGCTCTATCCACTGATCCAAACTGGTCTCGGCCAAATCCTTTTTTTTTTTTTAAAGATTTTTATTGATTTCAGGGTGGAATGGAGGGGTAGAGGGATAGAAACATTATTATTAGAGAGAATCATTGATTGGCAGCCTCCTACACGGCCCCCTCCACTGGGTTGCAGACATGTGACCTGACCAGGAATTGAACCACTATCTCCTGCTTCATAGGTCAATACTCAGTCACTAAACTACACCAGCAGGCCAAATCCTCTTTTCAAGTTCAACCCAGGTGTTAGGAAAGGAAATTAGAGCATCCAACCATAGTAATTCCTAGTAATTCCCTACTGCTGTGTGTTCACATGCCCAGTACTGAGAAGACAGACCTTTGTTTGGGTAAAGTTTTAACTTAATGCTCAGGATCCTTTAATTTCAAACAGAGGAGACGCAGTCAGAGGTCAAGGTTACAGTGCTAGACATGTATCAAAGCTTGTCCTCACACAGAGTGCCTTTCTAAAACAGGTCTCTCATAAGCCTAGCTACAAAGAAAGGCAATTACACTCATTGCTTCTACAATTTACAATGCAAATTGGATAGAACACAATCTATTAATTAGAAAACATGGTTTGGATTTGCCATTTGCAGATTTCAATTGGTTATAATGTGATCAAGTTCAGATGCTACTACCTAGGGGCAGGAAAAAAAATTGGCAACATGCATAAACATACACCTTCCCATGTCTGAGAGGTGGCTACTCAGTTGGCCTCTAGTCATGCCCCCCCTTTTCTTCCCCCTTCTCGCCCCACATAAGTACTGTGTTGGTGGCTAGGCTCCCTATATGCAGATCACAGAAGAGACCTAAGTTGTGGGCTCAATTATGCTCTCTTAGTCACAATCCTACGTGTTCAGAGTCTTGGACTTAAGATGTGTTATGTTGTAGAACTGGCACAACCAAACCAATGGAGAAAGCCCCCAAAAGAAGAGCCTCGCTCTACCTATAAAGCCTGAACCCTAGACCCCACGATCACGACAAGGCTGCACTCACACCAACCACCAAAATCCGCCATCAGAATTCATTTTATTAGCAACAGGGTTCTCCTGTGCTTGCTTCAGGCAGGCAAGAGTGTGGATAAGGAAGACCACTCGATTATGAGTGAACACACACACCAGTAGGACTGATCAAACACTTAAATCTCCATCACTAGGTGCTGAGGTATGATTTTGCCTTGAGTCACCAGAGAACATTAAGAATCATGAGCAGCACTGATTGTCTCACACCCTCCATGCTGTATTGCAGGATCTTCATTCTGTATTTTCGCTCACAGACTTAGCTGTCTCCACATTCAGTAGCTTCTGCAGCAGCAGGCACATGGGCAATCCCAGCAAGAGCCTGGAAATATGGTACAGATTTCAAGGACATCAGTGTAAGAGACATTAAGATCTGTTTGCTCTGCTTGGAAATTATGACAATTATGGGATCAGACATGGTGAGCTTGAGTTTAGCTTCATCCAGTCTTTGGCTTGCCTTTGCGGATACATTTAAATCTTGTATGAAACTTATGATTTCCAGCTTTATAAGTGATACCACTCACAGGAGTCTAACATATGCAGATTACAGGGGTACCTCGAGATATGAGTTTAATTTGTTCCGTAACCTTGAGGCGTGGGAAACTATGAGATGCTTGAGTCACAGTAAACTGGTGGGTCATGTGCAGCCGGCGGATCCCCGCGATGACTCCTATCTCAAATGTTGCTCATATTTCAAAGCAAAATCGCTCACTCGACGGCTTGTATCTCAAAAATCTCGTATGTTAGGGCACTCGTATCTCAAGGTACCACTGTATTATAATCTCTGAATGCATAATAATCTGGCCACTCAGTGTATATCCTATATAATAAAAGGCTAATATGCAAATTGTCCCCTTAAACAAAAGTTGGACCAGCAGGCAGGCTGACCAACTGCCCATGTCCTCCTGGCCAGGCTGATGGGACTTCACCCATGCATGAATTCATGCACCGGGCCTCTAACACACGCACGCACACACACACACACACACACACACACACACACACACACACACACTCTGAGTGGCCAGATTATTATGTGTTCAGGGATCATAATAATCCTGCCACTCAGTGTATAGCTTATCATATTACAGATCATAAAATGGACAGATGCTGCAACTATGGTATTATCAACTGATGAGTTCTCAATGGAAATAAAGCTATTCATGCATTTTGCCGGGTCATGGAGGTCCACAGTAGCCCATTTTGCCATCTCATTTTAAGGATGTGACAAATGACGCCATGAGTAAACTGTCCCAACAATCTATGCAGACCATCGAAATGTCAGCAACTAGCCCTACTGTTCACGTAGGACATATTTCACAATGTTACCCTTAGTGAAGTGCCTACCTCATTAGATTGAAATCCAGACATCAATGAATTTTTGTCTGATAAGCATATAATTGAAGGGAATTCTGGTCTTATGACTTTAACATCGCAGCATATAGAGAACAATATAGGCAGCAGGTCCGGCAGCTGGCACCAGGTGGCCTTAAACTTGTCAAGGCATTGGTTGACAGCTGTCTAGACAATGTACCTACCTTATTGGCCCGCTTTGTCCAGGAAAACTCAACTCTGACATGTGCATTACTGTTCTCGTCCCAAAAGTGAAAGGCAAGTACTTTAGAGCCTCTTCCAGAGAATTTGAAATAACATTAAGCACAGAGTTTACATAGAGGCTTTATATTGCATTTTATGATTGGAAGAGAAACAATATTAAAAATACAGGCAAAAAATAAAATACTATATACTATCATTTCCAAAGGAGAGAATTTGCTAAGAAAAAAAATCACACAGAAGAGTTTAAATTAAAAAAAGGAGTGGGGCCCGAGACCAGTTTGGCTCAGTGGATAGAGCCTTGGCTTGTGGACTGAAAGGTCCCAGGTTCGATTCCGGTTGGGGGCATGTGCCTTGCTTTTGGGAACATCTCCACAGTGGGGTGTGCAGGAGGCGGCTGATCGATGTCTCTCTCTCATCGATGTTTCTGACTTTCTATCTCTTTCCCTTCCTCTCTGTATAAAATCAATAAAATATGTTTTGTTTTTCTTTTAAAAAGGAGGGGGGAATATAATTTTAACCTATATGTTCTATTTTGAACATTAAATAATTTAGTTGAATGTCTGGATGAAAACTGAACCCATTTGATAATATCCACATTTGTATGGGTTTACTTATCTACAAACACTTAACTTTTATAACCACTCAGTATTTCAGTCCTTTAACAGACTTCAGCATTCTTTTACTTCTCTTTGTATAAAGAATAATGTCCAAAATACTAAAAAAACAAAAACAAAAAAACAACCATACTGTGCACTGAATACAATGATTCTGAAATGTTAGTACAAAGTATTCCTACAATACACTTCCTATTAGTTTAGAAAATGGAATTTCCTTTAGCCAGTAGCATTGGAATCGTGTGGTGGGCAATGCCTGCTCTAAACCCCTGCCACTCCTGCTGTCATGCCCTCTTAGCAGCAGACTCAACCGCGTGTAGCAGCCAAGGGAGGGGCACGCATGGAAACATCTAATAAGAGACCCCAGAGCGGGGAGTAGAGCACCCCCATACTCCCTCTCACCACAGAGTAACTGCCCATCGGCTGCTTTTCGTTAATTAAAGAAAAGCCCTTTCTGCTCCCTTGCTGTCGCGAGGGGTGTGATTTCATCAAGATAGGCACTTGTATGCCTTTTTCCTGTAGTCACATCAGAGCCTGAATCGTTAACATTTCAAAGTTTCCCATTTTAGACAGAGCAGCATCGAGTGATTTTCGATCCATAAGGCGCCCAGGGCAAACCGTGGTTCATCTGAATTCATTCATTCGGCTTTTATTGAGTGTTGATTTTGCACAAGGCACCGCCAAGGATCCTTCAGGGATACAATGATGAACAAGACATGATTCCTATCCTCAATGAGTCTAGTATCCAGCTCAGGAGATGAACTACGTACCAAATATGGAAGCGTTGAATAATGTAGATCAAGAGGGTAAAAAAAAACACAAATCCCATAAAGGAGAATAAAGAAATGCTGTGTAAGGCCATAAAAGGCACCATTTAATTCTGTCCCGGAGGACAGGAGAGGTTGGGAAGGACTCCTTTATATAGGTGGCCTTCCATGCATTTGATTTTTTAAAAAATATATTTTATTGATTATTCACAGAGAGGAAGGGAGAGGAATAGAAAGTCAGAAACATCAATGAGAGAGAGACATCAATCAGCAGCCTCCTGCACACCCCACACTGGAGATGTGCCCACAAGCAAGGTACATGCCCCCGACCGGAATCGAACCCAGGACCTTTTAGTCCGCAGGCCGATGCTCTATCCACTGAGCCAAATCGGTCTCGGCCATGCATTTGATTTTTTGTAAAGGTACTTGGTGGGTACCAATCATGTCTCAGGCATTGCGCTTAGTATTTAGGTTGGAACTTGAGAGAGCCTACGAGTTTGGACCTATAGCAGACTGGATTGAGGGGTGAGAGGTATAGTAATCAAGAGTGTGGTGGGTTATCAATAGAAACCAATGCAATATCATTGATATCAAAAGGATTCTGCTGGGGTAGCTCTATAGGCTCATCTGGACCAATTATTAAATGTTCAGGAATTTTGTAAGCAGTTGGCTGAACCTTTGCTGAAATCATGATGGTGGGAGTTTGCCAGGAAATCAGCAAACACCACCACTCAGGGATTCAGGATCCCCTCCTCCGCTCCCCACCCCCTGACCAGAACTATTGGTTAAACTTGGCTGGCAGGGATATGTTCCGGGAGGGAATACAAATGTTGATCCACTAATTATGCACATGCTTCCACCTTTGGGGCCTACAGTTTCCCCCATCTGTAGGAAGTTGGATACTTAAAGTTTTCCTTACTCTAACATCCTCTGATCTGTACAGGGGAACGTGGAGTGCACCCCAGCGATTAAAGGGTTAATAAGAATCGGGGTTGGGGGGGCCCTGGCCTGGCCTGCCTGCAGGTGCTTAGGGAGAAGTGCTAATAAGCATCGATCCCCAGGCTGTAATGAGCAGTTGCCCGGTCAAGCCTCTCCATAGGAGTGCTGGTTCCCCCGCTATGAGGCTGTTTGAAGTGGCAGAAGAGAGCCGTGAGCCAGAGAAATTGGGGGTCCTCTTTGCCAGCCTCCTTGCTGGGTCTCTGTGGGACCCCGGGGCAAGTCATTTAACCTCTCTGTGCCTGAGGGGCTTCGCCTGCACGTTAGGATGCTTCTCTTTTCCTCCTGCCCTTGTGTGGATGATGCTTGGAAGATCCACACACCCCGCTCACGTTGTCTATAGGGGCCAGAAAGCAAAGTATGATGAGACTACAAAACACTGTTGTTTTATTTGCCCCCAGGGAGGGCGGGTGGAAGAAGGCCTTGGAGATACAACTAATCTGTTTAACAGCCTAAGGTAACCCAGTCTTAATGGTCTCTGGATAGAGAGAGGGTGGATGCTATCTTTGCCTCACTAACATTTTCAGCTAGTCCTAGCCAAGGGCTTTGACTGCCTCTTTTTGAGCCTTTTTTTCAGTCAAATTTAAATTAAATTTATTGAGGTGACATCCTATATAATAAAAGCCTAATATGCTAAATGTCTAGTTGTCTGGTCATCCATTCAACCAATCAAAGTGTAATATGCTAATGATATGCTAAGGCTGCTCAACTGCTCGCTATGATGTGCACTGACCATCAAGGGGCAGGCAGTTGACCAGTTGACCAGTCGCTATGATGTGCACTGACCACCAGGGGGCAGATGCTCTGACTGGTAGGTCAGCTTGCTGCTGGGGTCTGGCCGATTGGTACTGAGCGAGATGGAGTGGACACACCCTGAAGCCCTCCTGTGATCCCTCCCAGCTGGCCAACCTCTTGCATCTCTCCTGACCCTGATCCTGCACTGGTGGGGTTCCTTGGACTGGTCTGCTCCCTCTCACAATCTGGGACCCCTTGGAGGATGTTGGAGAACTGGTTTCAGCCCTATACCCCTCAACGCAGGGGATGCCCCCTGGTGGTCAATGTGCTCCCACAGGAGGAGCACCACTCAGCAAGAAGCTGGGCTAATGGCTGGTGAGTGCATCTCCTTCCTTCACAGCAGTGCTAAGGATGTCCGACTGCTGGCTTAGGACATCCCCCTAGGGCTCCCAGACTGCAAGAGGGTGCAAGCTGGGCTGAAGGACGCCCCCCTCTCTGAGTGCACAAATTTAATGCACCGAGGCTCTACTTGATTAATAACATTATACAATTCTATAATGTAACATATGTATATTGCATTGTGTGCCACCACCCACCATCAAGTGTTCTCCCATCACCATATATTTGGCTCCCTTTACTCTTTACTCCCCTTCCCTCTGATAGCCACCATGCTGTTGTCTGTGTCTATGAGTTTCTGTTTGTTTTTCTTGTTTGTTCATTTGTTGCTTTCAGTTTTTCATCCCACATAAGGCCATCTGACCTGGGTTTGCCTTTTTCTGCTCAGTGAGTCAAAGCAGAGTGGTATATGAAGGCATGTGGTGAACTGGGGAGAGGAAAGTGTTTCCTTTTCTCTTCACTCACAGGAACTAGGTTTCAAGGGTATTTTCTTGTTCGCCAAGCCGTGGCTTCCATTCCTTCATGAAGTGTCCCACGAATACATGTGGATTTTGATTTTCTGTAATAGCCTTTGATTCCTTCTCCGAAGCAACTCTGCCTGTCACAAATGAGTACTCTGGGCATGCATGAAACAGGCAACTGTGCATTCGAAAAAGATCAGACCTGGAATCAGCATTGGGTCCAAATGTCAGCTCTGCCATTTTACTGAGCAATATGAGTTGGGTCACCTCCATCTATCTATACATAAATTTCTCATCAGTAAAGCGAATTTGTGTCAACCCTGGCCTGTGTTCCTTTGTCCTCAGAGGCTCTTCTGCCCTCTTCCTACTCTGCTTTGTATTGGAAGAGTTCACCCTGCCAAGGGCAAATTCCCAAGGGGTCAGGTCAGCTGACTTCTTCTTCTTTTTTTAAAAATATATTTTATTGATTTTTTACAGAGAGGAAGGGAGAGGGATAGAAAGTCAGAAACATCGATGAGAGAGAGGGAGACATCGATCAGCCGCCTCCTGCACGCCCCCTACTGGAGTTGTGCCTGCAAGCAAGGTACATGTCCCCGACCGGAATTGAACCTGGGACCTTTCAGTCCACAGGCTGATGCTCTATCCACTGAACCAAACCGGTCTCGGCAGGTCAGCTGACTTCTGACTGGGTTTGCCTGCAGGGAGGCATTGGCAGGAGTAGGAGGGTGGGGCGGGGGGAGGAAAAGCAGAAGGCTAGCTCTGTCTCTCTCTGTCTCAGGTGCATTCTCTGGAATGGCAGTCTCCTTTGTGGTTCTCACTAACCCAGAGAGAAGTTAGAATCTGGCCCCAGGCTCCTGACACCCTCCCTTCCCTCTTTGTCCTTCTCTGTCTGCCCACTTTGGCCAGTATCTGTGCTGCCTTTGCTTCCTGCTTCCTTGCTTATAAATATTGGAAGCCCTTTGTTTCTCTGGCAAAATCCCCACTGATAAGAGAGTTGATAATCTATCATACCTGTTTCACAAGGATGTTATGAGATTGGAAGGAAATGCTATACATTTCTTTATGAGGGCAAGTGCTCAATAAACGTCTGTAGGTCCAACCAGTTAACAAATCTTCTTTTGCCTTTTGAACTTCTGAACATCCTTCAATGCTGCATGCAGGTGCTGCTTACTTCCTGAAGTTGTTCCCATCAGATAGGGTTTCTCTCATAGCATTTCATGCAACTCCAAGAGAATTTACCATTCTGCCAAGAAGGTAACTGTTGGTGAATTTACCATCTTCTACTAATCTATTTAACTTGCTGCCCTTCTTCTTTATATTTCTCCCAAATCTCCCAGACAGAAAATGTGCTTAAAAATATTTGCGGCACTGAAAGGAATAGGAGTACCCTTCTTGTTACTGTTCTTTGAGACTTGATTCCTATAATTGGAGCGGCTACAGCAGACACCGGGACTGACTCTCTAAATCAAGTGTTAGATGAATCCTTGACCCAGTTCTGAAGAATAGACGCTTTTTGAGGAGTGCAACTGGCTCATCTCTGAGCTTATTTTCTATTTCAGAAAGCCATCAGCTATTTCATCAATCCTGAATTCATAACTATTCCATACCGAGGACACTCATATCCAAATGCATGGGGTGTGAGCAAGTGTTTATTTTTATAAATGAAAAATAAAAAATCAGAGGTTTGATTTCTGTTATCATGTGCGATCCATGAGCACATATGTAGCCATATAGCTAGTGTCTAGATTTGTGCCTGTCTTCAATATAGGTGCTCAATAAAATTTGTTGAATGCTTGAATATACATGTGTTTTGGGTAAGAATATTAGGAATAATTACATATTTATAGTTACCCTCCAATAACTCTTCCCTCATGTGAATTTCAAATTGATTTTCTCTCTCTCTCTCTCTCTCTCTCCATAGTCTTGTTTATTACTTTATTTCTAATTTTAAAGAAAACTCACCCTTAGGCTCTTTTTTCCATTTTCCTATTTTCTTTTCTGACTCATATGTGTTATCCATTATTTGGCCTCTCAAAAGCTTCTTCAAAATGTGACATAATTTGGATTGCTTCCGAGATGTTAGCGGTAGAAAAGAGGGAAGCAGAAGACACCCACGCTGTGGGACGAAGACTATGTTTTTCTTTTTCTTTACGCTGCCTTGCCCATCTCTCCTTCCTACCCCTTCTCTCTTTCACTCTTCCCACCCATACTCCCTAGCCCACCTCCCCCAGCGCTTCCACCTCCAGACTGTCCTGCAGTAGTGGTGGAGGTGGAGGCAGCTGAGGGTGCTTGATTGTGAAACATGAAAAATGAAAGGTCTCCTAGAGTTTAGAACAAATTTCTTGACTTAGAGATTAGCAAAGGGGACCGAGGGTGAAGTGAACCCCTTGAGCTCACAAAAGCAGTTAGCAGAGAAGCCAGAATGTGGGGTGTCCTCAATGTGGGGTGTCCTCATCTCAGGGGGATAGCATGCAGGGATAGGAATTTAGTACTGGCTCTGGCAGGAGCCAGCCTGTGTCTCTCCACTGCTGTCTTGTTTCAGCACACCAGCTAATGAACTATAACAATTCTTTGTCATAGTCTGATGTAGTGGCCACTCTCGTTTTCCACTCTGACCCTCCAGCTTTCACAACTCGTCTGATCCTTGTAGAGAAAATTCCCTCTCCAAATAAAGGGTTCTACTAACTTAGGCAGTATTTTTCTTCTCTAAGCCTCAGAGAGTTGAGCTAAATTTCCCTGGAGACAGGGGCCAGCCTGCTGTCAGCTCGTTTCATCTTCCTTGGGGGTCTCTGAACCGGGGTTCCTTTCACGGACTGTTCCTTTTCATTGAGTGTCCTTGCCAAGATTTATGATACATGAAAGCGAAAAAGAGCCACGTCAACTCTCCTGTGAAGGAAAATGAGATTCTGCTAAATTTAAGGAGCCTGTAAATGAATAAAAAGATCAGCAGGTTAAAAACGATGAAGTGGGATCATAGATTAATTATAGAAAATACAGAAGTCATCTTAATTATAGGCACAATAGAGTGAAAGCTGGGTAGATCCCATATAGTCTTTTTATAGGCCATGACATAATGAAATGACTGTTCATTTTATAGATAAGTCTGTGTCTTTGACATAGACACCGGGTCCTGGAAAACCATTCGCCCTGGGCTCTCTACCTGACACGCACTCATTTTTACATAAAAGGAGCCAAGAATATTCACTGACGCTAAATCTCTGAGAACGAGTTATGAGCCTGGGGGAGAGATTTATCTATTTAAAAACAAAGCTCATGCATGCTGGGGTGTATCACTTACAGTTCAGAGTAACTCTCTCCAGATACCATGGCGGTGGAGTCAAGCGACAAATTGGAAAGGTTTAGCCCACCCTTGGAATGTCCATCTGGTCTACCCCATGCTCTATTCCGTATTTTCTCAAATTAATCTATTATCCTACTTTCTAAAATGTTTTATTATTTATGTTGTATGCCTTTTTCTAAATTAGAAGGTAACAGGGGACAAGAGTCTGGAATAATTCATAGTTTCACTTCCAAAAGGGTTTAACACAGTATCTAATAGGTGGTAGGACCCTAGGCTGAATGACATGGATTCCTGCTGAATTCCTTCGACTCTAATTATGTCTCAAGAGCCAGTTCAAGCTTTCCACCTTCATGAATATGCCACTGGCAACAGCATATCTCTCCTGTAAATCTTTATAGCCTTTTTGATGTTTACCCTTTAATTAACACTTAAAAATTTTACTCATGGCTTTATTTCTTTAACAAGTGTTTATGTTTCGATATCGTGCTTAGGGAGCTGTTATAGAGATCAGGGTAGATAATGAATAAAAAAATTCATGTCTTCAATAAATGCGCAATAGAATTTCTGCTGTGCACTTCTAGTGGTGCATGTGTTATTGTATATAAATATACAACTGGAGTATATTTATACGTATACACGATCTGAGCTCTTGTGGGCAGGGATCTTTGTGAGCCAGCTACATAATGTAGCTTAGGGCCTAGCACACACTCAATACAAATGAGATCAGTTGGTGTTCCACACACATATACTCATATATTCACATGGCACAAGATTATTTTCTCTTATTAGAAGGCAATTATATAACTTTTGTCGTGAAAGGTGATATCCATGTGACGCTAATCCTATGCACTATTTATGCAATCCTGGTGTCTTCACCTGTAGAGAAAGCCTGTAAGAACCCGTGCTCCATAGACCACTTAAATCTGCTGCTTTGAGAAATAATTAGATGCAAATAGAATGTGATAGGAAACATTTACCAGTCAGGTAGAGTAAAAACTTCCTTAATTTGAAATGCAAGGGACCAGAAAAATGAGTTGCGAATTAATTGGGTTTGGACTATCTGATATTTTTATTAAGGGCATTTAGTCACTTAGGCAATATCAGCTGCGTTTGAGTTTTTCAGTGCTGTGTGGGGTTTTACTGTGGAGGCATGACTTACGGCAGGAATGTAATGCATGTATTTAACTATGAACCTTTGCAGTTGGATATACCTATCTTACCCTTTTATTATTAGATTTTCACCAGCCACCAAGTTTCCATCTGTCGGGTTTTGTTTGGCTTCATCCCCATCTTTACTGAATGCCACTATCCATGACTCTTTTCAACTTAATCCTTCTCTCTCAGCTAGCAGAGAAAATTGTGGTGCACCTTTCAAACAACCAGAGGAAAAAGAACATCACTTGTCTTCTGCTCTACATCAAGTCATCTCAATATGTTTAATTGCACGGCTGATCTACCTCTTTATTTAGATAATAAACATTGAAGAAATATACCTGTTAGAAAGTATGAAAGAATAATAAGTTCTTGATTAAGGTAGACATTTCTTTGGGACTATTCTAAATCTTTTTTAAAATATGTTTTTATTGATTCCATAAAAAGGAAGGGGGAGAGAGAGAGAGAGAGAGAGAGCTACCTCCTGTATACGCCCCATACTAGGGATCAAGCCCACAACCCAGGCACATGCCCTGATCAGGAGCCAAACAAGTGACCTTTTGGTTGATGGGACGATACTCTACCAACTGAACCACAATGGCAGTGCCTAAATCCTTTTTGAGAGATGATATTAATAATATAAAAGTCAAGGTTACCTACGATGTTTTCTAAGTAGACAAAACCAAACCAAACCATGAGGATATATTCATGAGTCATTCTAAATTTGGAAAATTTACTATCGTGATTTTGTTAGGCAAAGAGAAGTGACAGTTCGCTGGCAGGAACTTAGGTTGGCTTCTTCTGCTTAGTTAAATCTATCAACAGCCTTCAATTTAGTAAGAAAGACAAGCTAACTATACATTAAAGGGAACAACACATAAATCAACCTTGAGTAATGTACTACAAGCATCAAGTTAATGGTAGAGACAATGCCTGTCAGAATTTTGGAAGGGATCCTAATTACATGTGATGACAGATCTCACACGATTGAACCAAAGTTCAAATAATGTTGCAAGATAACTGCATAACTGATAGACTCTCCTAATATGGCAAGGCTGATTTAATTATTAAGGGCATCTGTGCACTCACTTTTACTTATTGACATGCATCTTGTCATGCTGGCAACTTTCTCCTGTTCGCTGCAGAGCCTCGTAGTCTCTCAAAGCTGGGAGGGATTCTCTGGTACAGTCCTTGTACAGATGTGCTGGGGCTGACCAACAGATCCTGAGGGGCAAATGAATAGATTATTCCAACCCAACGTTCGCTGTGAAAGAGAGGGCTAAGGGACTGTCTGGCTAAAGGAACCAGACAGCCTCAATTGCCTGCCTCATTAGGTTTTTATTGTAGCAGCAGTTTGAGATAAAGTTTATCTTATAGATACAATCAGTAGGGTAAATAATCTTGGGAGGACACCTGTGTTTGTAATGTCCTTTAAGCAAGGACACCCAAAAGATTAAGCATAAGGATTCCAGTAAATACCTAGGGGTCTGCACATGCACAGACTTGCTTGAAAAGGTCAAGGAATAATTAGGGGCTCTGCCTTAGGCACTCCCCTAAGCTGGAATTCCAATAAACAGGGTGGGCGGCCTTCCACACACTTCCCTTTCCTCAGAAAGTTCTCCTTGCAAACCTTCCAACCAAGGGTCATGCTTCCCTGCACAAATGTAGAGATGAGTGACCTCGGCTGTGTCCCAGGGCCAGGGCTGTGGTCTAGCAGGTCAGATCCTGTTCCCTTGCCATCCTCCCAGTGATACCTTCCAGGGTCTCCTTTATCTTCCTCCATCATCAGTCTCACATTCCACTTTAGAGAAGAGGCATCTCTACTGGTTCTGGATGGAGCTGAATAAAAGTACCCTCCTTTCCCTTTTTAGACAATGCTTTTTGCTTTTGTCTCGTATATATTTTTTTTACTTCACTCTCTCTCTTTTATGAGCCTATATATTTTAGAGAATTTTTAGATTCACAACACAACTGAGGAAGAGGTACAGAGATTTCCCATATTTCCCTTGTTCCTATATATGCACAGCCTCTCTCATTATCACACCCCCCGCCAGAGAGGTGCTTTTGCCACAACTCAGGAACCTACACCGATAGATCATTATCACCCAAAGCCCGTACTTTAATTAGGGTTCACACTTGGGGTGTTGTACATTCTATGGGTTTGGACAAATGTATAATGGCTTCTATCCAGCATCGTAGTTTCACTGCCCTAAAAATTCTCTGTGTTCCATCTACTTACCTCTAACCTTTTAAATTGTATCTATAGTTTTGATTTCTCTTTTATTTATTATCTTTTTTCTTCTTTCTCTCAGAAGCTCTATTGGTAGAATAGCTAAACATGGACACTCAGGCTAATTTGCTTTAGCCTTGTGTTCTATGAGTAATTGAATACATACATTTTTTATTTTCCTTTATATAACACAGGTTGGTTTGTTTATTTAATCCAGTCATCTCTCTTAAGTACTAATGATCAAAAATACATATTGGCTCAAAGTGGGCTAACGACCCTGAGATGAAAGTCTCTTTAACTCAAACCCACTGAGATATCTAATACCTGGTCCTTTTTAAATAGGTACAGATTATATTTTTATGGGATATGGAGAGGTCATTCAACTGACCTGGCTCTGTCCACTGAAAGAGTTAGAATTTACTTTCTTTTTGAGAACTTTTAAATAGTTCAAGCTTTCTTTTTTTTCCTTTCTTTTCCTCTAAATTTATTGAGAGAGGGAGGGAGAGAGATAGAGAGTTAGAAACATTGATGAGATCAAAACATCGATAAGCTGCATCTTGCACACCCCCTACTGGGGATGTGCCCGCAACCAAGGTACGTGCCCTTGACTGGAATTAAACCTGGGACCTTTGAGTCTTCAGGCCGATGCTCTATCCACTGAGCCAAACCGGTTTCAGCCTTTTTTTTTTTTTTTTTAAATCAAATGTTGGAAGGCATTAGTTAAAAAAATTGTTTTGGGTTTGGAAGTGACTTTAGCTATCCAAGGACAAATGCATCATCAGTGGCTAACCCTATGGCTTCTGTGGGTGTTGGCTCTGAACAGCTTTCCTAAAGCAGTATTTTAAGCCCTTACTCTCCTATATTCAGATGCTGGAAAAGAATCTTCTCTTAACCAGGCTTGGAATTCCAGGGGGAAAGTGTTTGAATAGGATACTGAAGATTTCCCAGAACTGAACATTTCAGAAAAAGGGCTGGAGTTGTAACTGCCATGTGTAGTCGATGACCATGAAGTGGGAAGAATAAAAAATGAGAAAGAAAGTCCAGGATAAGAGAAAGGCAGGCGTTTTGTTCTGTTCGGGCTGCTGTAACAAATATACCAGGGACTTCCACGCGACAGGAATTTATTTCTCACAGGTCTGGAGGCCAGGAAGTCTGCGATCAAAATGCCAGCAGAGTCCGTGTCTGGTCAGAACCTGTTTTCTAGTTCTCAGTCACTGCTCTGTGTCTCCACATGGCAAAGGGGTAAGGGAGTTCTTTGGAGTCTCTTCTTTGAGGGAGGTAACCTCATTCCTGAGGGCTCTCCCCTCATGACCTCATCAGCCCCCCAAAGGCCCCACCTCCAAATACTGGGGAATGCTTTTCTTTTCCTTTTTTAAAAAAATATATTTTATTGATATTTTACAGAGAGGAAGAGAGAGGGATAGAGAGTTGGAAACATCCATGAGAGAAACATCAATCAGCTGCCTCCTGCATGCCCCCCACTGGGGATGTACCCGCAACCAAGGTACATACCCTTGACCAGAACCAAACCTGGGACCCTTCAGTATGCAGGCCGACGCTCCATCCACTGAGCCAAACCGGTTTCGGCTGGGGAATGAATTTCACCGAATGAGTTTGGGGAACGCCAACATTCAGTTTGTAGCATTAGGGTAGGGGGTCATTGTCAGGGAAAGGATTCGAATGGGCTGATTATTGACATATGGCTTGCTCTGTGCTGTCACTGGCAACTTTTTATTGATACTAACCACCTTACCTCCATAGAACACTATATAACAGGTTATGACATTCGCCCATTTTACAGATGAGGAAACTGAGACGCAGAGAGGTGATCTAACCGGCCCTGGGTGTCTCAGCAGGGAAGTGGCAGAGCTGGGTTTGAACCTTGGTGTGGAGGTGGCAGAATGCAGGCAATACTCAGCACCGCTGCTCTGCTCCCAGAGAGCACCGTGACACAGCCCGGAGCCAGGTCAGAATAAAAATAGCATGTGGTGCTGAGGCCAGTTTGGCTCAGTGGATAGAGCGTCTGCCTGAGGACTGAAGGATCCCGGGTTCGATCCTGGTCAGGGGCATGTACCTTGGTTGCGGGCACGTCCCCAGTTGGGGGCATGCAGGAGGCGGTTGGTTGATGTTTCTCTCTCATCAGTGTTTCTAGCTCTCTGTCCCTCTCCCTTCCTCTCTGTAAAGAATCAATAAAATATATTTAAAAAAAAATAGCATTTGGTGACTCGATCAGAGGACACTTCCAAACTACAGCACTGGCCCGCTCAGCAGCGGAGGGAGGGGCCGGCAGAGAGGGAGTCATAACCAGGGAGTCAGTGAGCTGAACTGCCGGCAGGCTTCTCATAAGCACACATGCAGGCCCTCAGACAGACAGTGTGCCCGCAGGGGCCATCAGCAGACCCAGGGTCTCTCTGAACCGTCCTGGCTTGGCTGCGAGTCTGGAAGGCAGGCCGAGAGATCTTTATCTGGAGAACAAGCGCCCTCGCTGTCAGGAACGCACCTCTCTTGTCCCTGCCGCTGCAGAGTGAACTCACAGGACAGAGCCGCTCCGACCCCGGGGAGCAGAGGAGATAATTGCGTCCTTGATGGGCAGAAGCGGGGACCGCGAGGTCCTGACAGTTAATTGAGAAAGGCAGGACAGTGTCGTAATTACTTCTCTGTTTTTCCCAGTGGGTATTTCAGATTTACGTCTCTCTCTCTCTCTCTCTCTCTCTCTCTCTCTCTCTCTCTCTCTCACACACACACACACACACACACACACACACACACACACACACACAGAATTCAGGAAAAGTCGCCACAGTCAGAAAATGGATGTTGGAGGCCTTTTTTTCTAGAATGAAAGGCCACTAGAGTTAGGATGCTCTGATTCTTAGGGCTGCCTCTTCCTCCAGAGCAGCGGTTCTCAACCTTCCTAAGGCCGTGACCCTTGCATCCAGTTCCTCATGGGGTGGTGACCCCCAACCATGAAATTTTGCTGCTGTGATGCATCGTGATATAAATATCTGCATTTTCCAATGGTCTTAGGTGACCCCTGTGAAAGGGTCGTTCCACCCTCAAAGGGGTCGTGACCCACAGGTTGAGAACCACTGCTCCAGAGACTATTCTGTGCCTTATTTCAAGGGTTTCTATCATCTGCTCCAAATGAGCGTGGCAGTGTGGCAGACTGTCCCTCGGGAAGCCAGCACACGCAGGGTCCACTTTCCTAACACGCCTGTGCCCCTCATGGACACCCCATACTCTCAGACTCCGTCTGCCACGCCTGTCCGCTGCGGGTAATTGGTGTGTGTCTGACCCAGCGGCTCTGTTCCTGCCATCCTGACCCCCCAGCTTCTCCCCTGCTATGCCGGGAGCGGCACCTCTCATCCTGGCCTTGCCCAGCTCGGGGCAACCGCAGTCAGCAGGACCACACAAGCATTCTGTCCCTGGGATTCCCTTAGTCATGCTACATGCCATTTAGGCACACGACATGACTCCTGGACAGAGACGCTGGTGTGGACTCAGGTGCAGAGCAGACAGCAACCATGAGGCAGGAGAGCGCTCGTCCCCGGCCTGATTTTCTCTCATGTTGCTGGGGTGGACTGTACTGCTGTGCAGCCAATGTAGCTGATTTCCTCTTCAATTGTGCAGGCCTGGTAAGCAGCATTTCTGAGCGATCATGTGACTCATCCGTGTGAAATACAGGCTAAACCCTTGCAGCCACTTAATTTTCCTTTCTGTAAGATCATGTTAGTTCATGCTAAGCAGGAGCAGGTGGTCCTGAAAGTGTGTTGCTGAATTTCTTTGAAACTTTGCTCAAAAGCAGAGAACACTTATCTTCCAGGCAGTTCCTGCTGCTCTGGATCTCAGAGTCAACTTCCTAAGAAATATTTCCAAGGCTTATCAGAGGCCGCATCAGGCAGGATGAGAAATTAAGAGGCATGCCTGAAAAGGCGCTTATGATTTTCTTAAAAATATTTTATTGATTTTCTACAGAGAGGGAGGGAGAGGGATAGAGAGTTAGAAACATCGATGAGAGAGAGACATTGATCAGCTGCCTCTTGCATGCCCCCTACTGGGAAGGTGCCTGCAACCAAAGTACATGCCCCTGACCAGAATCAAACTTGGGACCTTTCAGTCCGCAGGCCGACGCTCTATCCACTGAGCCAAACCGGTTTCAGGGAGGGTTTTCTTCTTAATCCCCTCACCTTTTCCACCCAGCCCTGCAGCATGCTGCCCCTGCCACAGCTGTCAGTCTATCCTCTATCTGTGAGTCTGTTTCCATTTTGTTTATTTATTTTGTATATTTGATTTTTCCCAATAAATTCAATAAAAAGCGGAACAATTTGTAGAGAAATCAACAATGTATCTGCTTCAGTTAAAAAATATTTGGCACCTTTATGTATCATCTGGATGATTTCTTGCTTTCATGGACTTTATTGACTGACCACTGGTGTTGATTGTGACAGGTAATGGGGCTGCACTGTAATTTTGTTTTATGAGAGCGTTTTTATTAAAAACCACCCTGAATGGCTCATTAGCCACACAGCAGGCTCTCTGAAAGGGGGGAGCAGTTATGGTAGCCAATCCTCACTCGTGTTCTAGGAAATAGTGCTAACATTCTCATTTTGGAACTGAGGCACGCAATGTGGTCTTCTGTTCTCCTGGTTGGCTGGCATCCTCACATCCACACAGACTGAGAAACGTGAGATCCCTTATAGCCTAGTACATTTGTTTAGGAAAAAGTTTACAAACATTCCAGGCACAGTGACTTACAAGTGCCTAATTCTTACTTGACTAGAGGCTTGATGCACAAAATTCATGCAAGGGGCATGGCCTTCGCAGCCCCGGCTTTGTCCGGAAGGCCATCCAGAAGGATGCCTGGAAGGTTGTTCAGCTGTCTGGTCTAATCAGCATATTATGCTTTTATAATTACAGATACGAGAGTGAATCTGTTTATTCGTAATCCATCGTTGCGTTCTCAACCAACAACATGGTTGTATAGTTACAACAGGTCAGAGGCCAAAGGTAACAACAACTAATAATCCGGCACTAACCACCTCCAACTCCAACACACACACACACACACACACACACACACAATTCACATGCACACACATGCATGGACACGCACATACACACATGGACACGCACACACAGGGAGAGGCACAGCGGCAGTGGACTTCGTGATCTTCCCCAGGTCCTTTCTCCTACTTGTGACTTTTCTCGTGCCACCCCCTCTGCCCGAAATGCTCTCTGAACTCTCTTCTCACTTGCTGAATGCCGATTTATCTCCTAAGATGAAGCAGCTCCTCCTCTCAGAACGCCTAACCAAGTCATTCTTTCTCTGGCGACAGCCTTTCCAGGCGACGAGTTAATAGAGGCTGCAGGTGAGAGGGATGGATTTGGCAGAATGAACTCATCCAACACGTTCTTGCTAAGAGCCTGGGCTGCGCCGGCCGTGACCGTGGGTGACGCGTTCATGCATTGGTTCCCACGTTCCGCTTTCCTGCGGCCTGGCCTGCGCTCCCTGAGTTTTTCACCCTCAGCTCAGGGCTTCCGTGTAGCTGCCGTCTTTGAGGGTTTCTGTGTAACCCCCCAAGATCAGTGTGTGGTCACCCATGCTCCAGCCTGCCCCTTAGGGAATGATTACACTCAACATCTGGTTTGGTGGTAAGAGAACACCTGATTTTTATGTCGCCGAAGCCCTAGATTATTCCAGAGAAGAGCAATCTCCTCCTTTGTTTCTCCTGAAAACAGTTTATCATGCTCCTCTCAGACTTTTATGGTTGTTTATACAATAGCTTCTCTTGCTTGTGCACTTGCGAAGCAAAAACTGTCCTATATATCTTCTTTTCATGTTTTGTTTTTCTGTGTTTTATTATTATAAAAGATGCCTAATATCAAATTTACTGTGTTGATCTTTTTAAAACATACAGTTCAGTGGCGCTCAGCACACTCACCGCCTCTGGATGCATCTTCGGAGGTTTTTCATCTCAAACTGATATTCCACCCAATCGCTAGGCAGTGATTCTTCACTCTCCCCTCCCCCAGCCTCTGCTAAGCTTTATTCCACTTTCTGTCTCTGTGAACTTGACTGTTCTCATACAGAACCATATGGACGGAACTTGTCCTTTTGTGTCTGTCTTATTTCAAGGTTCATCCATGTGTCAGCATTTTTTTTAATTTTTATTTTGAAGGCGGAGTAGTGTTCCATTGCTCATTATATACCGCCTTTTGTTTGTTCATTTGTTGATGGACATTTGGATTGCTTCCACTTTTTGGTTATTGTGAATAATGCTGCTATAAACATTGATGTGCACATTTTTCAAATCCTTGATTTCAAATCCATTGCGTAGCATTTTCTTAAATTGCTAAATAAATAAAGGAGTAGATTATTGAATAAATGATAAATATCTTTTACAATCTTATATTATTTTTCCAAATTCCCATTACTTCTGATATTCCCCTTTACCTTCTTTCAAGTCACCAATAAAAAGGAATCAAAACATTTAAATTAACATTTATTTTTAAAATAAATGTTATATTCTTCTGACCTAAAACTTTCTAGAAATTTAAAATTTATTTTTTAATATATATTTTTACTGTTTAAAGAATTACAAATAGGAGTACATATGTCTCCTTTTTTCCCCTGTTGATCTCCCCCAAGTCTTCCCCAGCCCCCAGTACATCCCTTCCCCTCCCCCTCCACCAATGTCCTGTACCCATTGGCTATGCTTACACACATGCATACAAGTCCTTCCCTTGATCTCTTACAGGCCACCCCCAACCTCCCCTGCCTTCCCGCTGTAGTATGACAGTCTGTTCACTGCTTCTTTGCCTCTGTATCTGTTTTTTTCCCTTTACCTGATTCTTTTCTTTAAAAACATCTTGCCTCTGCAGGCTAGAAATAAACTTATAAGAACAAAAAATGTCTGAGTCCCAATTTCTAGAAATCTAACATTTCTCCTGGATGAGACAGCTCTTCTGGGACCAGCAGCTCTTCTGGAAGATAACTGCCCAGAGAGACTCACGGTGAGGAATCAGGGGTGCATGGAAGCGGCATCGCAACCAGAGGTCCACGTTTCTGGACACCATGTCAGTGGCAGTTTCCGCTTGCTTAGGCCGCACCAATAAAGCCAAGAAGAGTGAGAGCCAGACATTCCCAACATCAGGTCATTGAGTAGAGACAACCAGGAGGAGAGCAGGAGAGTCCAAATCTTGGGTGTTAGCTCTGGTCAGGTGCAGCTCTATGGTGTTGTCTGTGAGGGCCATATGCTTGCTTCTCTGATCACATCCTCTCTTTGTGCCATATGATTATCTGAGACAACAAGGTAAGATGGTAGATTAGATAGGGAGGTGAGGCAGTGGTTCTCTTTACGAAGACCATTTCTTTCCTCCTCGGCCCGAAGGGCAGGAGACCTGCAGATGTTTTTGGTTGTTATAACGGAGTGGGGAGCTCCTAATAGCATCCTCTGAGCTGAGGCCAGAGATGCTACCGAATATCCTCTGACGCCAGGGAAGAGTTATGCAGCTCAAAATGCAACTGTGAGGCTGAGAAACCCGTTCTGGAACAGCTCTCTCCTTTCCCCTCCACTCTTCAGAAAGATAAGGTGTCTAACGCCTGGCACCACTGCCCATCCGTCAGAGCTACAGCTGGGATATCTTGGCCCCAAATCTATTACTTTTGTTACTAGTATTCCCACGGTGGGCTCTGTAGTTTAAGAATTATTTCCACAGTGCTTGCATGAACGCCAATAAAAATGTGCTATTTTAAAGAAGAAAAAGAAACTCTGCATAAAGCATTTTCTCCGCCGAATCTATCAACTATCCAACCCAATAATTGCTTTCTCTTCAACTTCCCCTGCAAGTATTCTTAGGCATAATAAGTTGATATTCGCTAAGTGCTTTGGGGTTCTTTTGAAAGAGGTGCTAAAAACTTCTCTAAATTATCTTTATTGCCCCGATAAAATGAAAAAGCAAAGTATCATTCCTTATCAAAAGCGGGCTTTGCCCCGATTTTCTTAAATTATAACCTCTGATTCGCTGTGGAAACGCTCCGATGATGGCCGACGTTGTGTTATCGTTGGACGCATACCAGCTGAATCTATTAAATAATGGACCGCAGTCTGATAACTCTGTGAGCTATTGTTGCAGTTTGGAGCAGAGCTTCAGACATGGTGAAAGATTGGCCATTTAAGCTCCCTTTGCTTCCAATACTAGGCTGAGGTCAATGCTATGGCCTGATATATTGAGTAATACTGCCGATGTGATTTATTCACTCACTAATTACTAAGAGGGTCTCCTAAGGATTTATCATTCTTCAAGAAAAACCATTATCCTGGAAGAAAACTTGAGGAGTGTCCACGATTTCTACGCCTGCCTTCGGGGATAACCACAACTGGATGAGTTCCATCTCCCATGAAAAGTCAACCACTTCCGTTGGATGATCAAGTTTACTTGATCATAAGCATTCATAATTCTCTCCAGGTCAGCGATCCCTTTGGGGGTCGAACAACCCTTTCACAGGGGTCGCCTCAGACCATCAGAAAACACCTATTTCCCATGGTCTTAGGAACCAACACACCGCTCCTCGGTGTAGCAAAGTGTAGCAATGTAGTTTACTGTTGTCATATGAAGACTGTTACCCATGCTACACCACGATTCAAGACAAAATTTCATTTATTTGTCATTAGAAATAAATATTTCACAATATATAATTACATATTGTTTTTGTGATTAATCACGATGCTTTAAAGATGTTCAATTTGAAACAATGAAAATACATCCTGCCTATCAGATATTTACATTACAGTTTATAACAGTAGCAAAATGACAGTGATAAAGTAGCAACGGAAATAATTTTATGGTTGGGGGTCACCACCACATGAGGAGCTGTCTTAAAGGGTCGCAGCATTAGGAAGGTTGAGAACCACTGCTCTAGGTGGAGGAAGTGAGGAACAAACAGAAATGACTTATTTGGGAAGTTGTACGCATGGACCACTGATGACATGTGTCCAAGAGAGACTATGTAACAGATAGAGACTCACTTGAAAGGCATGTGCAGGCTCAGGCAAGTTGATCTCGGTGGTGTTGGAGGAAAAGGGTCAGTCAAGCCCTGTTACCTCTGTCAGCTGGGAGGTACAAGGTCATTACCAGAGAGGGACTGCTCTACTGAGGTGAGGTTTCACCACAGTGTGCTCCAGGGGCCACTCGACTTGCCAGCAATTGGGTGGGACATTGGCACCAGGGACTTGATCTTTGGAAGTTGCATTTACACAGTAAGCGTGAGGTTTTATTTAGATTGGGTGCTTGACAGGGAATGGCTCAGGAAGGCAGAGGGAGATTACAAAGGGGCTAAGGACCCCAAACTACCTCTTAGTTCAGCTCTTGTGTTGAATAGATCCCCTAATGTGAGTGGGAGCAGAGATCAGGCAGCAGGGCCAGCGGGCTGTGATTTCTGTTCTCATGTAACTGACCTGAGATTGACGAAAAAATTCCTAAAATGCCACTTTGGAGGATTTCTTTTCCAATAAATATTCAAGTAACATGCTTTGTGCTTGTCACGAGTGATTGTTATGGGAAGATAAAAGAAAAAAGAGCTATTGTCTCTACCGTCATGAATTTTAGTGTAAGAAAGAGGCAGACAATGAAAAGTAACTGTATCATTAAAATTGGAATTCAGTAGATGCTATGAAAAACAGAAAACAAAACACAGTAGAATAATAAAAAATAACTAGGCCCTCGCTGGTTTTGTTCAGTGGATAGAGCATTAGCCTGCGGACTGAAAGGTCCTGGCATCAATTTACAGTCAAGGGCATGTAACTCAACAGCAGACTCCTCCTGGAACAAGCCTGGGAAACCAATCTGTGTGTTTCTCTCACATCAATATTTCTTTTAGAATATTTTCATTTTCCTACATATTTTATTGACTTTTTACAGAGAGGAAGGGAGAGGGATAGAGAGTTAGAAACATCGATGAGAGAGAAACATTGATCAGCTGCCTCCTGCACACCTCCTACTGGGGATGTGCCTGCAACCAAGGTACATGCCCTTGTCTGGAATCAAACCTGGGACACCTTGAGTCTGCAGGCAGACGCTCTATCCACTGAGCCAAACCGGTTTCGGCTCACATCCATATTTCTATCTTTCCCTCTCTCTTCCATTCTCTTTAATAATCAATGGAAAAATATCCACGGGTGAGGATTAAAAAAATATCTGGGACAAAAGATGATGGCATCTAAGAAGAAGCCTTAAAGTTGAAAAGTGCCCAGTAATGATGTGTCCATTTCTTTATATTAACTTGACAGCCAAAACATACCTACTTCCTGAGGCATTCATCATTCTTCTTAGGTGGAAATCATCTATTCATTTTTTGGATTGCTACTGAATAATCATAATCATAACAGTCATATTATTTTATGTTTTATTTGTATCTCCCACCAATCACTTATGTTTTTTAAATAAATCTTTATTGTTCAGATTGTTACAGTTGTTCCTCTCCCCCCCCCACATAGCTCCCCTCCACCTGGTTTCCACCCCACCCTCTGCCCTTATCCTCTCCCACTGTCCTCGCCCATAGTGTATGATTTTTGTCCAGTCTCTTCTGCACCCCCACACTCCCTTTCCCCTGAGAATTAGTCCATTCCCTTTCTATGCCTCTGATTCTATTATATTCACCAGTTTATTTTGTTCATCAGATTTTTTATGCACTTGATTTTTAAATTCACTTGTTGATAGATATGTAATTATTATCACTTTGTTGTTCATAATTTTTATCTTTACCTTTTTCTTCTTCCTCTTAAAGAATACCTTTCAGCATTTCATATAATACTGGTTTGGCAGTGATGAACTCCTTTAGCTTTTTCTTATCTGTGAAGCTCTTTATCTGACCTTCAATTCTAAATGATAGCTTTGCTGGGTAGAGTGATCTTGGTTGTAGGTTCTTACTATTCATCACTTTAAATATTTC
>PVJN01021209.1:0-35206 GCA_004026805.1 Lasiurus borealis
ATTGCCCATTTAGCTCTTTGCAGAATACTGAGATCCTCGCACACGCATTCAAACCTTAGACGCTGGGGCCCGTGATAGTTTTGAGCTGCTCCCTGGAACATACCAGCCTATAATAGCCCGTCAGTCAGAGCCCTCATCAAGCAAATGCCAATTCCCAGCCACAGGCCTCCGGAAAGGGTATGAATTATTTAAGCCAATCAGCTGTCAATGAGTGGAACAATTATGGGGGTCAAATCCAAGGGGAACACAAAATGGTATTTGCAGCCTGCTTGGAGATTGTCAGATTAATTTCCACTTATTTATTTCTGACCTTACAGAAAACGTATTACCACAAGGTCAAAACATCTCTCTCTTCCTCTATGATTTTAGAACTGTAGAAACAGAGAGAGAGAGAGAGAGAGAGAGAGAGAGAGAGAGAGAGAGAGAGAGAGACCAGCAGAGTAAAGCATGTGGATGTTGACCCGGCCTGCAATTCCAGCCGCCCTGCCTTTGGGCAAATGATTTAAATTCACTGAGCCTCAGTTTCCCCTTCAGAGACATAGGTGTGAGGAGGCCTGCTCTGAGAGAGTGGTCAGGACAATGAACACAGTGTAAGTCAAGCCTATTACACGAGCTCAATTACTTAGCTATTATGCTAACCATGCTTTTCATAACCACTCAGCGAGATTGTCAGGTTATAAATATACCACCTTAAAAACAGATCCCTCCTCTCACATCAACTAGTCAGGAAATGCCAAGCTGTATCATCTACATGTATACTTTGTATTGAATTTTATTTGTCATTGACAGTGTACTTTAGTGCGGTAGGTGGAAAGTTGGGATTGTGGAACTTTGGGTTTCAAACAACTGGCCTTAATCTATCAGTTTTCCCCTTAATTCTCTTCTCACCTTTGCCCTCCCAACAACAGTTCCTCAGGGTCAAGTCCAACATCCCAGAGCTGGCTCTGGTATATGGCGCACAGTAGTTGCTTAACAAATGTCTGCTGTTGCTTTTCTGAATGAATGAGGCTAGTAAGGAGAATCTTCTCGTTAGATCAGTGTTCTGTGAGAGCTGAGAGACAGAGAATGAGAATTGACCCCTGCATTCAAGTACAGTAGTTGTAATCTAAGTATGGAAAGAGAGCAACCACACGAGTATGCACATACGTCCACACACATGCACACACATGCCCGCACACTCAACCACTGGACTCGGATTGCAACGGCAGTTCAGAGAGAACCTTCTGGAAGAGTCTAGACCAGTGGTTTCAACCTTCCTAAGGCCGAGACCCTTGCATACATTTCCTCATGTGGTGGTGACCCCCAACCATGAAATTTTGCTACTGTTATGCATCGTGATGTAAATATCTGCATTTTCCGATGGTCTTAGGCGACCCCTGTGAAAGGGTCGTTCGGCCCCCAAAGGGGTCTCGACTCACAGGTTGAGAACTGCTGGTCTAGACAAAGCCATGCCCTGAAGGGTGCATGGGGTCTACAGACCTGAAGCAGGTGGGCGACCTGAAGTGGGAGGGCAGGGAACCTGGATCACCCAGGAGCTCTGGCTGGTACATGAGCAGGTCGAGGGGTGAGCATGGGGAATGGGACACAAGGGGGAGGAGGAAGAGAAGGGTCAAGAGCCTGGAAGAGGGACGACAGCCCCGAAACAGTGGGCCTCGGTCCCCTCCCCGGTAAATTGGGGATGATATTACCACCTGCCTCCTGTGCTGTGCAGAGACCTGAGGAGTCTGTGCACTTCAACAGCCAACACAGCGCCAGGCACGGGGCGGGAGCTGGCGTGCTCGCTGTTGGTGGCGGCAGGCGGTTAACCTTATCTTTGGAGATCTCGGGAAGTAACGGTGTGGATGAACCGTTTTAGGAAGCCAAGTTGGCAAAGCAGAAAGCCAAGATAATTACCAGATATCTAGGCCAGAAGAGAACTGATTAGCATCGCTCTGTAAGGCACACTTAACAACACCCAGTGACCTAATTTCTTAAAGGAGAAACCCGAACCCTCATCTCATCCCGCCCTGTTCCAGAGGCGACGTGATGGCAAACATGCAGAATCCCCTCCCGGCTCTTTGTCTCTAAGGGTTTTAACCGAAGAAACAAACTAAACAGTCTTTCAGGGTTCTGCACATTTCCCCATCGCGGGATGTCCTTACTTTATAATAATAACAGGTCACACGTGCCCCTTCTGGCCTGCACTTTCTCCTTTAAAAAGTGTCAGCTCCATTCAGCAGCCGCCGACTGGGGCATGGAGCTAAGTACTGGGCAGGACTGGGGGTTCAGAAACGAGAGGGCCTGGGCCCTATGGAGTGGGGTGAATGATCATGCGAATAGCTCGGAAACATGAAGTCATGAGGGGACAGTCCGGGCCCAAATCTAGAGGCACGGAAGAGAAACTGAGTCCCGGGGAGGACGCAGGGTCAGAAAGTTCTGTCCAAAGTGGGAGCTGAGTCTGAAAGCTAAGTCCACGTTGCATCTGAGAGGTGTGGGGGTCCTGATGCGGAAGGAGGACCAGGAGGGATAAAAGAGCAAGGTGCTGACAAGGGCTGCTGGTCACTGGGTCCAGTGGGGATGCAAAGATGGGCAGAGGGAGCAGGGATACAGAAAATTAGAACCGGCAAAGGCTGCATTGCAAATGCCTCAAAGCCAGCGAGGAGGTGTGGCTTTCCTTTGAGGGGCATCAGAGAGCCTCCACTCCTGGGTTTTAAGGGGGGTGTGGTCTACACAGATTTAAAATAATGACAAAATAGCACGTTCATCGAGCATTTACTATGTGCCAGGCACTGTGCCAAGTGCTTCATGCATACTGGCTCATCCAGTCTTCATGACAACCATGAGTCTGGATATCTACTTAGAGATAAGGAAATGGATGTCCAGAATGGGCAAGTAATCTGCCCAGGAACACACAGCATAGGAAGGGGCACACCACACCTCAAACCGAGGCAGCTTGGCTCCAGGGTCCACATGCTGGTCAGCAGGCTCTATTGCTGCCAGAAAAGTCACTCCGCACGTGAACGTGGAGCAGGGAGGTGTTTGAAATAAATCCCACAGGCCACCCAGGTTCTCATCGTCACTTTCCTTCACTACTCTCCTTCCTTCTGACCAGCCTCTTCCCATCAGCCTCTCTGCCCCGCCTTATGTCCTCCCAGTGGGACCTCCCACTCTCAGCAGCTCCCTCTGGGCACCGGCCAGGCCTTTCCGGGGGTGCCAGGCTCCCCGCGCACCAGGCGTCCCTTCATCAGAGCGGAGTTGTAAAATCAGGAACCACTTGCTTTCGGGTCTAATTCTCTTCACAGTTCAGCTTGAAACACATGCTCTCCTCCCTGGAAGTTCCGATCTTAATGCTGCTTCCTTGTTCTGTAAACACTGGGAGATGATGCTTACGAGAGAACGCCGCTTTATTACATTGCAGTCTAGCGGACATAATCAAATCAGGCCTTCCTTGAGCACACACACTTCAGCTGGTCGCACCACCCTCTGAGCCTGGGTGTCTTAGCCAGCTCTGACAGGAGGTAAGAAAGAGAAGGGCCTGGAATATAGGATGAGATCCTGGGTCCAGAACCCAGTGTATGGCTCTGGACAGGCTGGCTTCCTGAGAGAGGGGGTGCGGGTGGTGTCCACCCCTTTGGATTATAATGTGGCTTTAATGAGATTAACCCTGGGGCATCCTGGCTCCTGGAGGAACTGCCCTACTAGAACCCTGGAATGAGTGTAAGCTGGGGTGGGGGTGGGGAATCAAGAACCTCTCGATCCCCAGAACTCAGAACTGTGTGTAGGTGATCAATAGGTGCTTCTGAATGAATGAATGTAAACATGTGCCTCTCCATGTCTCAGTGTGTGTGTGTGTGTGTATGTGTGTGTGTCAACCCCTGCAACGTTCTAGGCCCTTAAACCCTAATGGTAAAATCTGTCATTTCTGTTGCACATTCCTGAGCCTACCTGGCAATGCCTGGCTTACTAACTCGGTGGGATTAGGTCTGCCTGATACCCAGTCACAGATTCTTTTGGCCCAGCCGTAAGGAAGGAGGACCGGGGAGGAGCCCTCAGCCAGGCGGTGGAGGGCAGTGAGGAGCGGAGACGAGGACGCTAATTACCGGATGCTCTCCTTAATGAACTCAGGTGTGCCCTCTCCGATGCAGAACGTGCGCCTGTCCCTGCAACCGCCAGCCTGCTTCCTCCTGCGCCTCTTCAGGGCATCGGTGCCCTTGGTTAGAAGCGGGCCCACGTGACTGAGCCCGTGTCCTGAATTTTCCTTGTCTTCCAGCCCCCCACAGATGGGAGCTGGGTTAGGGCTGCCTTGTTCTTGCCCGGGACACAGCGGGACCCTGTGACGCGGCCCTGCTAGACTCTGCACAGTGTCAGGCAGTCATCTGAGGCGCCCGGGGATGCTGGGGACTGGAAGCGACGCAAACGCTTTGGATGTCTGCTTCCCACAGCTTGTGGGAGAGGCCCCCTTGCGACACATTAATAAAGATTAAAGGTCTCTCCAGTCCCTGTGATCTTCGCCGTGTCAAAGGGAAAGAGTCGTTTTTCCATCCTTCTCTCTGTCGTTTATTAATATTACAAGGTTTTGCTCTAAAAAAGAAAGACTCGGCATGCTTGGAGGAGATGGGTATTCTGCGAACTTTAATGTTCCTTTCGCTCTGTCGCTGCATTTCTTGCTTATGTGGGTAGCAGGCGGCAGACATCCGGTCTCCCTGGCCTGAGGGAGAGCATAGCTAGTTCCTCCGAGCACCTCTTGGCATAAACCAAAGACCTTGGAGTTGGGGGGGCAGGGGGAGGGAGGCCTTGAGTAGATGATTCACAGGAGGCAGAGCTAAGGTTTAACGCACGAGGGCTCCTGCGGTTCTGTAGTTTCTGAACCCTTCCTCCCACAGGGCTCATGCTCCCCATTAGAAGTTGTCCTAACTGGTGAGAAGGATGGGAGCCTGGGATAGCGGATTGAGATCGATCCTCTTTTTAACTCTTATTCTTCTAGAAACATATTGTAAGAGCTCAGGATCCTTTCCACAGCCATTCCTTGAATCCCTGTGTGGCACAGGACCCTGTTAAACCATAAGCCAAGGTCCAGTAGAAGAGACAAGTAAAAAAGCAAAGTACAGTGGTACCTCGAGATATGAGTTTAATTCGTTCCGCAACCTTGAGGCGTGGGAAACTATGAGACGCTCGAGTCGCGGTGAACTGGTGGGTCGTGTGCAGCCGGCCGATCCGAGCGATGACTCCTATCTCAAATGTTGCTCGTATTTCAAAGCAAAAATCACTCGCTCAATGGCTCCTATCTCAAAAATCTCGTATGTTAGGGCACTTGTATCTCGAGGTGCCACTGTAGAATCAGCTGCCCCATGGCAGACAAACCCGAGTTCAGATCCTCAAAACGGGGACAAACGGGACTGTGCTGAAGAGTGCAGGGCACAATGGAAGTGGGTGTGTAAAAAGCCTTGTGAGCGCCCCCAGATGGAATGTGCTGAGTAAACCAAGTCCGCTATCCCTGTGCAGGGGGTGCATGACTGGGCAAGAGGGTCATGCACTCTCGTGCCTAGACAGGAAGGAAGGCTTCCTGGAGGAGGAGGCGCCTGAGCTGAGAGGGCATGAGGATGTGGTGAGTGTCTGAGTTGTTCCCACTGGTCAACCTCGCCTCCATGTTTAGCTCACACACCGCCTAACCCCCTGGAGCCTCTGACGGGTGAGAAGCGGATGAGTAGGTCAGGCACGCACACTGCCCGCTCTCACCTGGGCAAAGTGGGGGGCCCGGGGGCTGGCGGGAGGGAGGGGGCCATCGCGCTGAAAGCGGCAACGTCTCTGTTTGTGCGGGAACCCGGTGCCGTGTGCTCCCTTCCGCTTGAATCACGTTGGCAACAGTTCCAGGAGCAGCGTGGAGTTTCCTTGTGATTTTCCAAGACAGAAAGTGAGAATGGGCTGGAGGGAAACCAGCGATGGGAAGCCTCAGAAGGAGCACAATGCCTGCGTGTGCTTTGCCTCTGAGGGGCTGTCTTGCCAGGGGGGGCTGCTCCGTCAGGTGACTCTGTCTCCATGGGTTCTCGTCCCCCACGCAAGGGTGGGGGTGGGGCTCCTCTCTGACTCGAGAGGGAATTCAACAAATATTTGCTGAGCGGCCCCTGGGTTGTGCCAAGTCTCGCCGTGGGCGCTGGGGACCAGAGATGACTCAGGCGCATCCCTCTGTGCGAGAGCTCACAGCCTGGAGAGGGGCAGGGACACGTGAACATACAACCACACCAACAGGACGGCACAGGTAGGGACGAGGCCGATCTGAGAGCCGAGGCTTCCGTAGGTTCCAGGAGCAGCGCGTCGTGTGGAGACTGCCCCAGTCTGTCCCCTAGAGACCGGGCGGTCAGACGAGGCAGAGAGATACGGGGCCACCGGGCCACTGTCCTCCCTGCAGCTTGGGTGGCAGGGAGCCAGGGCAAATGAGTCAGGCTCTTCTGGGGGACTGCTTGCTGGGCAGCCGGAGGCAAGAGGAGCTGTGGGGGCTTCCTCTCTGGTGGCAGGTGGGGAAGGGGCGGCGGGAGGAGTCAGGACACTCCAGGTGCTCCCTCTACCTGCTGGATTCCAGCATTCAGCGCAGCTGGGGTTTGAAACCGTGTATCTGGTCCCAAAAGCAAAGCCCAGCAATCAAGTTCCCTGTCCCCTCCCAACCTGCTCCCGCTCTCACCCCCTCCTCCAGGGGTCACCCCAGGGCCTGC
Organism: Lasiurus borealis; assembly: GCA_004026805.1. NCBI lineage: Eukaryota > Metazoa > Chordata > Mammalia > Chiroptera > Vespertilionidae > Lasiurus > Lasiurus borealis. The sequence continues at coordinate 6,687 of PVJN01021209.1, forward strand.
TGCTCCCTCCCACCTGCCTCATGCCCACTCAGGCTGGTCCGGGGAAATAACGTGGGTTCCGGCATTGGGGAGACACAGCACACCCTTTACTGCCCGAGTGACCCTGGGCAAGTCGCTTTGCCTCTCTGAGCCTCAGTCCCCCTCTGTCTGAGGGAGATGGAGAGGCCTCTAGGGAGGGAGGCGTGTTACAGAGCTAATAGTGCTTCTGGCAGAGCGGGTTCGAGGCAGTGTCAGCCTCCCTCCTGTCCTTTGCTCCTCGGTGACAATGCCATCAGGATCCCTATGGTGACCCGGCTTCCGCCTACACATGGCCCCACCCCACTTCCCACTCCCACAAGCTCCATCGCAGGAAGAGAGGTTGCTCATCCTCAAAAGGAGGGAGTCCTGCCTTCCCCTTTGCCTTAAGAATGCGTCAGGCACCCCTCAGCGAAACTGTGTCCACACCTATTGGGGGGTGGTGGGTACTTTCCGCCACGACCATCACCTAGATTTCCGAAGGCCGTAAGTTCGCTACCCACAGTATAAAGTGCTCCTCCTCTGACTGGGCTGCCCCCCATGCAAAGAAGCCCCACGTGCCAGAGAGAAAAGGGTGTTCACTTTGGAGAAGCACCTTCAGACTCACGCTCCTCTAGTCCCGCTCCTCTGCAGACTCCAAAGTGGTCCTTCAGCTCCTGTGACATACAAACCCCTTCCCTTCCCCGCTGCTCCCCGAGCCCAGACACAGCTCCCCACCCAGCCCTCCTCCTGCTGGGCTCCATCTCAGTGTCCTGACCACCCCGCCTCCGCCCCAGCACTGCACCCTGTGGTTTCCTTCACGGCACCTGCGCAGTCTGTGACTGCCTCATCCCCCATAGACTGGAAGCTCCGTGAGAGCAGGCATGCTCCTGCGTTAGCCACGGCCAGGTGCCCAGTAGCTGAGCAGGGCCTGGCATGCAGATACGAACACGCTGAAGGAAGGGACCAAAGAGCAGATGGAAGAGGGAGGCAGGCCTAGCTCTGAACCCCAGCCCAACACTTAGCAGCCATGAGATAGGAGTAAACTGTCTAGCTTTGAGCCTCATTGTCCTCATCTGTAAAATGGGAGAGTTATAACCATTTCAGGGATCTTTTAAGATGTGAAATGTCCAATAGGAGTGTGTGCTGCTCTCTGCTCATTTTCCCTCCCCCGGGGCCTGAACGGTTCCCAACAGTCGGTCCAGCAATGCCTGCCCCGCCTCCTCAGTCTGGGCAAAGAAAGCATGTTCCCTTCGTGTTCCAGGAGGAATGTGCCTGACCTTGGTTCTTGTCTTGGTTTGAGATTCAAAGGCCAGGGCCCGTCTTCCTCCCACTCAAGGTTAGAGTGGCCTTCCTTTATACCTGCCACACTCACTCTCGGGCCATTTTCTGTCCACTCCTGTGGCTTTGTGAAGTCTCTGTCCATATGCGTCACCCCTGTATTTGTTGTGTGAGGATCCCCTGACCTCACTGGCAGCTTTATTGCAACCCAATCCATCACAACGCCCTTGTATATGACAATCCCCTAGAAACGACAGGTCTATAGGCTCATCCCCCAAACACGAAGTCCCTGCCGACCCACACGCTCCCCGGACCTCTCTGGGGCCTTGGGTACTCAGCACAGTTGGAAGTGGACGAGAACTTGAGATTTGCTTTGTCCCCCCGGACACCAGAACCACACCATTTCAGTCCCTGAGATGGTGATACTCATCCCATTGAGCCACCTGCCTGGCTCCCTAAGGCCCCAGAGCTCTGGGTGCCTGCTCCATATTCTAGAACCAGCCGCTTCCCCTCCCGGGGTCATGGCAGGCGAAACGCACAAACTCCAGGAGGTCCTCCTCATCACAACACTGTCCATTCATGGCCAATCCCATTGTGCCCAGTAAAAAAAAAAAAAAAAGTTTTAAGATTTGTAAAACTCAAAATTCTGAGGAGTTTTTTTAAAAAAACTTAGGCACAGAGTGTCAATCTAGCATCCAGCACCATCCAATTTAAGAAGTAACATCTGATGAAGATAAACTCCTTGATCCAGAGAACACCCAAGTGAAGGCGATTTCAGCCCAGTACAGTGGTACCTCGAGATACAAGTTTAATTCGTTCCGTAACCTTGAGGCGTGGGAAACTATGAGATGCTCGAGTCTCGGTAAACTGGTGGGTCATGTGCAGCCGGCCTATCCATGCGATTACTCCTTATCTCAAATGTTGCTCGTATTTCAAAGCAAAAATCGCTCACTCGACAGCTCGTATCTCAAAAACCTCGTATGTTAGGGCGCTCATATCTTGAGGTACCACTGTATTGACAGCCTGACTTCCAGGCCAGCCCTCCACCCAGGCAGGGGCCTCCTGAACCCAGGCCTAGCTCCTCTGTCCTCCTGTGTGCCCCATGCACTTCCCGGGCCAGCGACCCTCTTCCTTTAGCTGGATTCTGTATACCCTCCAGTCTCACCACCCAGCACAATCTCCTCTCCGTCCACCCGCAGTCGCACTGAAGACATGGATGCCTGCTCAGCTATCCTTCCAAGCCCAGAGCCTGCTGATCTCTTGTAGAAGGCAAAGGGGCAAAAATTAAACATCGATTCTTAACAATTAAGGCACAGAACCATCAACACAATCATTTCATCTTCTCAGCGTGATCACAGCGAACATCACAAACCAAAGCACATGCCACATGGAAACAACCCATCAACGACCTGTAAAAGCTCCAGTCACATATTCCGTGTTGACTTGTGTGGGTTTGTGACGCCTTTGTTCCTATTTACTGCCCCTGTATTTGTTCTGTAAGGTCAAACACTGACTTACGGTGCCGGGCCAGGCATTAGGATGCGATATGGACAGAGCAAACAAACAACAACAAACTGAAGAATCTATTAAAACCAATAAATGAAGGGCCCCACATTCTGCTGAAGATAGTCAGACAACAAAATAAAAAAGCAAAATCTAGGTCAGATGGAGAGAAGTGCGATGGAGAATTTAACAGAGAAGGGGCAGGCCGAGGAGCTGCCATTTCGCCCAGGGAGGCCAGGGAAGGAAGGACTCCGTGAAATAAGAAAAGAGCCACAAGGATATTGGGGTGGAGCCTAGCACCTCAGGAGAAACAGGGATGTGCTGGGTGCCTTTGAGGAAGTGCAAGGACCCCGGGTCCCTGGAGCTAAGGGAGGCCAGGAGGCAGCAGGGGCCAGGTTGAAAGGACTCTGGCTTTTGCTCTGGTGTGATGGAAGCCACTGGAAGGCTTTGAGTAGAGGAGGATCCGGATCTGGTGGGTGGGTGAGGAACAGACCACAGGGACCAGAGTAGGAGCAGCAAAACCAGTCAGGAGGCCTTTACAACATCCTAGTGAGCCAGGCGGTGGCTGGGATTGCCAGGAGCGGAGAGGTGATGGGAAGTGGTTGGACTCGGGCTGTGTCTGAGGGTGAAGCCAGCAGGGTTTGCTCTGGACCGAATGTGGAGGATGAAAGACAGGAGTCAAGGATGAATCTACATTGGGGGGCGCAACTTCGTGTCATCTGCAAACTCGTCAACGCATAGTCTTTCCCTCCCCTGAATCATTTGTAAGAAAGATGACTACAGGGCCCCACACTGTTTCCTGGGAACATTCATTCCCAAACTTAAATCAGCTCCCCAAGTAACAGGCTAGACTCTATTTACTAGACAGCTCCACCTCTAGTACCTAAATGCGTTCAGAGTCCTTACTGTGAACCTATTAAAGAGATTTGAAAGACAAGTAAATTGCACCCATTAGTAGTTCATTCATTCAACAAAACATTTCCTGAGTGCCTAGTAAGTGCCAATTACTGTGGTGTTAGCTCTGAGTTGACTCTATTCAGACCAACAGAACATGGTTGATTTCTCTTCTCTAGAGTCTTACATCAAGGAAGGGAGACAAACATATAAACTGACAAACTGCCATCCAGGGAGGTGAGTACTAGAATAGACCCATGAACAAACCGGTGTGGGGATGTCAAAAACCTAAATATCTGATGCAGGAGTGGAGAAGGGCTTCACTTTATCCAGATTTTAATGACTTAATCAAAGCATCAGGTAGAAGAGTTGATATTCTCCTTACAGGAACTATTCTACCAAAAATCCAGTAGCCTGAACTGGTTTAACCTGTACAAATAACAGAATGCTGCTCAGCAAAGAGTCACAGATGAAGAAGTTAGTCAGAGAGCAATTAAAATGGAATTCCAATCCTGTGGGAACAGTAAAGTGGACTCAACTCATAACCCACAGAAGCACCTCTTGCTTCTCCAGACTCCTACACGAATGCTGAAATTCTCCGGCCCAGCCCAACACTCTGCTCTCTCCCTCCCGAGAGAATCATTGACCTGCTGCCTTCTGCATGTCCCCTATGGGGGATTGAGCTCACAACCCAGACATGTACTCTCTGGGAATCAACCTGTGACCTCATGGTTCATAGGTCAATGCTCATCCACTGAGCAACATCAGCCTGGCTAAACTCTTGTAGCTAAAGCTCATCCTGAGCACAGAACACGTCTGGATTAAACTGAAACATGTTCATAAGGCTGAGGCTAAGACAGCACTTCTTAATGGACTGACATATCTGGTTTTTAACTTCTGACTTTTGAAGTCATGGCTTTTGCCACAGTTATCTCTCAATATATACATATATAACAATGAGCAGTGTTATAATGGACTTCTTGTAAGTATGGATTTTACAACTACAGGAAGAAAAGGGACCATGGGAAATCAAGCATGCCCAAATTCACTCATTAGTACAAGATGAAATAGGAATAAAACCGCGCCTCAGAGAAAAAGGTTGCCTCTCCTTTAAAAATATGGGAAACATTATTAAATGATGCAGATATGAGTGTGATCCATAACTCTTGCAGGTATGAAAGCTGAATTACTTTATTTGTTCTAAAACAAATTAAATCTACCTCTAAAAGTACTCTAACACACACACACACACACACACACACACACACACACACAGTTCTTAGAGAGAGAGATACATATACATATATGTATACGTATACACTGAGTGGCCAGATTATTATGATCTCTGAATGCATATTAATCTGGCCACTCAGTATATATCCTATATAATAAAAGGCTAATATGCAAATTGTCCCCTCAACCAGGAGTTCGACCAGCAGGCAGGCTGGCAGACTGCCCATGTCCCCTCCCCCTGGTCAGGCTGGCCAGATCCTACCCATGCACGAATTCATGCACTGGGCCTCTAATAATAATCTGGCCATTTAGTGTATATGTATGTGTGTGTGTGTGTGTGTATGTGTGTGTGTGTGTGTGTGTGTGTGTGTGTGTGTGTAAAATCTATCATGTCTTCTCTCCCCATTATCATGGAAGAATCCTTGAAGTCTATTAAGAATCTCTAAGAAAGGGCCAGTCATCTCCTTGTCCATATTCCTAGTCCTAAAGGTGGACATCTCCACTGCTTTCGCAAGCTTAGACACAGGGGAGGGCCAGGCTGGGAGCCCAGTGTAAAAGTCCCTCACGGAGCCCTGGGCCTTTGGGGTCTGCAAATGTCTCTGGCCTCTCCAGGCTGGTTCTCCTTGACCTTTCACAACCCTTGGAGCCCTTCCCATTTATCATTAGGTGACCCAGCACTGCATGCTGTGAGCCGAGGCTGGACGCCACAGCCTCCAGTGCATAAAAGCCGGGCATGTAGCCTAGAGGCAGAAGCATTCCAGGGGGGACTGTGGGCAATTGCAAAACACAGACCCTAGGAGGCAACCCAGGTCAGCTCCAGACATCTGACACCCTGCAGGCCCAAGGCTGCGGGATCTTTCAGCTTTTCAAATATTCAAATTTGTGTGTGAAACCTCCCCATGTTTCAATGTTAGTAATTCATCCAAATTAGGATGAAGAAATACCACGTGGGCCAACTATGCTTGCCAAAGACGCTGCTCCTGCTTACAGGCTGGGCCTTCCAGCACGGGGCACACGGCAGCCCACACCCCATGCCATTACTGTGCCCCTGAGGCTTGTCTGCCTCCTTGGGATGGGGTGTGAAAACTAACTACCAGCCAAGATCCAACCTAAATTAATTGCTCAGCGGGATATCCTGCCCCACATTCACTACCCAGCAACAGTCCTGAGCACCTGCGAGGGGCAGCTTGATGGGGATGGGATGCAAAGACCTAGCTGTGATCCTGGCCCTTCTGACCATACAGCCCTGTGGGCAAGAGAGACATCAATCAAGAAAGCACACCAATCGCTGCCCAGTCACTGCTGCGATAAGTCTTACAGAGAAGAGGCACATGTGGGGTGGGGGCGGGGTGGGGGTGCAGAGGGGAAGAAAGGAGGTCCATAAATAATGAGGAGATTTTGTTCAGAGGTTCAGGAAAAGGGCTGAGTCTAAAGGTGAGGAAGAGTTAGGGGGAGGCCCTAACCAGTTTGGCTCAATGGACAGAGCGCCGGCCTGCAGACTGAAAGGTCCCAGGTTTGATTCCGGTCAAGGGCATATATCTTGGTTGCGAGCACATCCCCAGTAGGAGGTGTGCAGGAGGCAGCTGATTGATGTTTCTCTCTCATCGATGTTTCTAACTTTCTATCCTTCTCCCTTTCTCTCTGTAAAAAATCAAATATATATATATATATCAAATATATATAAAATCAAATATTTATATATATATATATATATATATATATATGTATACACACACACACACACACACACACACATATATATATACACATACACACACACACACACACACACATATATGAATGAGTTAGGGGGAGTAAAGGGTATTCTGAATGCAAAAAAAAAACATGTTAGCAAGGTTCAAAGAAGGCCAGGAGGCTGCATTTCAAAGAGGGAAAGCAGGATGTGACAGAAGAGCTGGACAAGGCCAGCTCAGGAAGGTCCTTGAGGTCATGCTAAGAACTTGACCTTCTTTCTGGGCTCTCTGGTTAGAAGGCAGTAAGTATGGGGAATGCTCGCAGGGGATGTATGGGGATGTTGGGGACCAGTTGGAAGGATGGCATTTCCTGAGAGTCAGAGGCTGGGGACAAGCAGATTGGGGGCTAGAGGAGGTCAGGAGCACAGCTGAGCACACATCAAGTTTGAGGTGCCCGAAATGAAGATACCGAGTTGAGAAGGCCCTGAGGTCTGAAAATTAAGAAGGCAAGAACCAACTCGCATAGGGATTTGTAGGCCATGGAAGGAAGCTTGTATTTTTTTTTTATTTTTTATTTTTTTGTAAAATGGGGAATCACAGAAGACTTTTTAGTATGACCTAATTTACTTCCAGAAGATTGTGCTGACAACTGAGGGAAGAATGAGGAGATGGGTGGAAGGGAGAAGACCCATCGGGAAACCTTTACACGCAAGATGATGGTTAAGATTAGGATATGGTGGTTGGAGAAAGGAATATATTTGGAACAAGACTTGCTGATGGATGAGTCGTGGCTGGTCCAGGAGAGAGGAAAGAAGCAGAGAGGATCCCCAGGGTTCTGTCTTGATGAAATGGAGGCTGTGGAAGGGGGCTATTTACTGAGATGGTGAAGGGGAAGTTAAAACTTCAGTTGCATTGGGAAATGCAGGTGAATAAGGTGTTACTTGGGCAGGGAAACGATAACAAATGTTCTCTCAGGGATCCTAGAAATGGGAGGACAAAGAGGGAGATGGGTAAAGGGTAGATAGTTTGAGGCGAAGGGAAGATGTGGTAGTTGTCCTGGAATATAAGACATGGAACCATGAATGGCAAGACAACGTAGAAATGCCAGCAGGAACCCTGTGAGGGAGGATAGTTTATTTCATTTTACCAAAAGCAATGAGTGTCTAGGACATTCTGCACGGATGGATTCGGGATTATTTATTTCACTGATAAAGGACTGTCATTGTACAATTGCATGGTAATTTTTTTCCCAATGCTTGATTTGGAAATCATGTGCTCTTTTTTACATCTTCTGTTTGCATTTCATTATGAGCCTCTTGGATACCTGCCATGACTTGATGGAATCATTTCATAAAGAACTTAACTGGTCCTGGGGGGTGGGGAGGAACTGCATTCTTTCTCAAGTTGATACCAAGGATTTGCTGGGAGAGGAGCTGGGCAATGCTATTACGTGGCTGGTCACACCTGCCCGGTAGTTAGAAAATAAATGTTTGAGCATATAGATTTTTTTCTCCTCTAGCTCTGCTTTATTAGGAAGAGATCTTAAGTTTATCCCAGAGTTACTCACTCATTCATTTATTCAACAAATTTTTAAAAATAATGACTTTGTTCCAGGAGAGCCTAAGCTCTGGGGATCAGGTGGGGAGCAAACAACACACACACACACATATATACACACACACACACGCATGCACGCATGCACACTGCTCTGCTCAGTGTTGTGAAGACAAAGCCTAGGAAATCAGGAGAGTGTGTAACCAGAGGGTTAGCTCGCCTGGAGGAAGCTGGGCTTTAAGGGATGACATGGCAATCAGGTAAAAGGTGAGGAAGAAAAAGAGTGTTCTAGGCAGAGGAATGGGCATGTGCAAAGGTCCTGAGAGCAAGTTGAGATAATTAAGGACCAGGAAGGAAGGCGAGTGACTGGAACAAAACAAAAAAAAGTGAAGCAAGACTGGTGGGAGGTGAAACCAAGGCTGATGTTTATTTTTGTTCTTAAAGCAAATGGGAACCTGACTGATTTTAAGAAACCAAGAATTGATGTCATAAGATTTGCATCTTATTTTTTTAATATTCTTTAATTCAATACTATTCTTAGGAATTTAGCTTAAAGATATAATAAAATATGGTAGAAAGTTTCACGTTAAAGAATGTTCATTAATGTTATTTATGACAAAAATGAGATATATACAGTCCTGATGTGGCCTCTTCTTTATATCCTAAGTTATAGGACTTCTGTTTCAGCTAGTCTTCAGCTGGTTGTCTAGGTTGATTGTTCTATAACTGAATTGTAATTTCACGTGGACATGGGAGGAGGTGAGTGCAGTGTCCATCTTGACCAGATCCTAGAGTGTGAGAGTTTGAATCAGCACTTCCTAGGTGGGCATGTGACTGAACCTCCCTATGCTAGCTCTGCTCCCCTGAACGAGGGCAGGGAGACTCCTGGTGGATGGAGACCCTGAGTGGCTGGCATGGCCATGGCAGTTATTTCGTGGAAAAATATCAAATATAAAACTCAAAAGGTATTTTAATAGTGGTACATAGATGTGTGCAAAAACCAACTGGAACAAAATAACCTTACTGATGCCTCATTTCTGGGAGACTATCAAATAATTTTCTCTGTGGAGACAGAGCTGTCCTCGGAATAAGCATGCCATGCACACTTGGAGGGGGGCTTCTGCTTGGGCCGGGATTTGGGGTTCACAGGGAAGTTCCAGCACTTCTTTGGGAAGAAGTAAAGCAGAATGCAGATCCCCAGGCCTGGATGGCTTGTGGCTGGCAGGTGGGAGGGGATCTGGGCAGAGAGTCTCCATCTCTAAGACTAGTGACATTAGTCGGTGAGGCTTGGCCCCAGGTCAATGGCCACTTGTAGGGCAAAGAGAACCTGCTATTCTGAGAAACAACAGGCCTCTGGCAAGGAATGAAAGAAGCGGGGACCGAGAAGCCGCCCTCTCTGGCATAAAAGTACCAGCTTCTAGATGCCAGGGGGCATTCCCAAGGCTGGTGGGGTCTCAGGGGCCAGGTGGGCATCACAGCAGACAGAGAGCAGAGAGACAGTGGCTGGGGTGCGACAGCATATAGCATCTCTCAGGAAGCACCGGCCAGGCCACACTCCTTGGGGGACTAGAGAGCATCTCAGTTAGGAGGCTACTCTGAGGACGTGGTGCCGGATGTTGCTTATGCTCTTAGGTGATTTCAGAGAAGATTCAAGGAAGCAGGGCTTTGCTCTGGGTGGGGTGTCCTCATGACGTGGGTGTTAATTCTGTTCGAGCATCTGTGTTAGTGTATGCTCAGGCTGCTGCAACAAACTTCCACAGACGGGGTGGCTTAAACAACAGACATTTATTTCTCACCGTCCCCGAGGCCAGCAGTCCAAAATCAAGGCATCGGCAGGTTTGCTTTCTCGTCTGTCCTTGGCAGGCAGAGGGTCACTCTCTTACTGTGTCCTCACACGGCTGCCCCCCCCCCATGCCTGAGCGCCCCTGATGTCTGTTTTTTAAGATTCCCGTTTTAAATGACCCCGCCGGTAATTTAAAGTGCAGGTGGAAAGATAAGACTAAGCCAGGATGACTGCGGCAGACCTGGGAGGAGGCCGCTGTGGCCGTCCAGACAAAAGCCGATGGGGGCCTGGTCTGGAATGGTGAGGAGAGAGGGAGCCGAGTGGAAGAATTTGATAGGTAAATCGATAGGACTGAATGCAGCTAAGCAAGCGAGAGCATCCCTAAGAATTTTAAATGAAGACATGCTGGAATCATTTGACTTATTGATCACTTGCGATGTAACTAATCCACTAGGAGCAAAAGCTATCCAGAGCTGTTGCTGGGAGCAGACCAGGACGGGGTGGCTGGAACACTTAGTATCACTGCTGCCCCTGCAATCAGACCACCATACCAAAGGCTGTGAGAAAATAGAAAGCAAGGCTCCCTACCCTCATGTAGTAATACACGCCTCATTCATTCATCCTTTCCTTTACTGATTACTATGTGAGAAATCTCACAGCACACAGATATTATGGGAGGCCAGAGGAGAGCATCCGTATCTGCAGCTGCGAGAGGTAGGCAGGGGCCAGAAAAGGGTGGGGAGAGCTGATGAGATTCCCAAGTTGAAGATAAGAGCATACCACCAGAATATCTAAGAGGTATGTGGTGTGACTGGCACCCACGGTGCCTGTTGGGGAGTAAGAAGATGGCCATTAATCCAGAATGGTTTTACATTTATTCCTATACAAGAGGAAATTATTTGCTCTTTTTTATAAACTGAAATAGACTTCTTAGATTTTGTGAGATTTTTTTTTTTAATCCCCATCCAAGAATATTTTTCCATGGATTCTTAGAGAGAGTGGAGGGAGTGGAAAGGGGGGACGGGGGAGTGCGCGCAATTGGTTGCCTCCCAAATGCACCCCAATCAGAGTCAGGGATCAAACCTGCAACCGAGGTAGGTGCCCTTGACTGGGAATTGAACCCGAGACCCTTCAGTCCATGGGCTGATGCTCTAACCCCTGAGAAAACCAGCCAGGGCAGATTTTGTAAGATTTTAAAAATCAAATATATCTGACTGCGAATCAATTTTTGTGAGGCTATACATAAAACTTGGCTGAGAACAGCTAATAGTAGCAAGGATAGCAATCTTATCTGATTCAGATTTCATCACCACTTGAACAGCTTGCAGACAAGATCTTCTGTTCTTTCTGTGTGTAATGCTCAATTTTCATTCCAGTGAACTTGGTGTGTGTTCTCTGTTTTATTTTGCTTTTTCCAGTATGCCAGGAGTGATGTCATTATCTCAAACTTGAGTTAGGAAACAGAAACATTAAAAGAAAGTGGGTGCATTTCATCAATAGTGGCCAACCATCCCTATAAAACAGGTATTTCCCTGAAAAGTAGGAGAAATAGGTAGTGAAGGAAAAAAAGAAAAGCATATATACTTATAACCATGGAAAGGTATTTCTGAGATGTGAGCTTGCTATTATCATTTCACGCTTTTACAAAATCAAGTCAAGCCAAAATTTTTGATAGATTTGTAGGTGGAGGCACCCAACACATGATTTTAATGTTGGAGTTTATGTCTACCTCTAACTTCTTTTCTTTTCTAGTTCCAAATTTTATTTCAAATTAATGTTGCTCAAATTTTATGATAAATTAATGGGAGGAGTGTTATAAGCAAAAAACTGACTCTTTAAAGGAAATTTTATAGAGAAACTAGTGGCCCCGTGCACAAAATTGGTGCACATTAAAAAGGGATTAGAGGAAATAATTTAATATTGCCTCTCGCCCTTTCTCTATAATAGAAGTGTCCAAGAGGAAAGAAAACTAGTAAAATGCATATGAAAACCTTCCTCCTGTCAGAGTCTAAGTGTACCACAGGACCCAGAGTCAAATACCTGCCTCCCCACATGCACCTCAAAATCGTGTGAGACCCAGACCCAGCTACCCCCACCCCATTGGGCTAGATCCAGACCCAGCCAATCCCACCCTTGTCAAGCCCTGTTGGGCAGGGGCATAACTTTAGGTCTCCTGGCCTGGTGTGAGGATTGGGGGGGGGGTGGCCTGAGGTCCCCAGCCCAGGCCAGGGCAAGGGGTGTGCCTTAAGGTCCCCCATAAAGACCCTCTGGGTAGGGGGCATGGCCTGAGATCCCCTATCAACCCCTTCCAGGCAGGGAAGGGGGGGCCACAGCCTTAGATCTCCTGGCCCAGCACTGGGAGTGAGTACAGCCTCAGGTCCCAAATCAAGCTCTGCTGGGTGGGGGGTGCAATCTGAGTTGCCCCAACCCAGCACTGGGGGTCCCCTGTCAAGCCCCGCTGGGTGGGGGCATGGCCTGAGGTCCCCTGTCAAGCCCCACCAGGCAAGGGATGTGGTCTGAGGTCCCTTGACCTGGTGCTGGGGTCAGGGGCACGGCCTGAAGTCCCCTGTCAATCCCTACTTGGTGGGGGGGGAGGAGGTTGAGGTCCCCCAGCCTGATGTCAGGACAGGGGGGTGCAGCCTGAGGTCCCCTGTCAAGCCCCACAGGGGCGGGGGTGGGGGTGTAGCCTCAGGTCCCTGCTGATTGCTTATTAAAGCTCCTTATGGGAACTTGGCCTCAGCTGTGGGTGCAGCCATCTTTGTGACAGAGTGATGGTCAATTAGCATATTCCCTCTGTATTAGATAGGATATGTATTTGACTTCTTTAAATTTGGATATGCTAGTACACAGTGGCTTCTTACAATGTTTCTTTTCACATCTGTTCGACTGTGGGAAATAAAGGAGTTGAGTGAGGGGAGGGTGCAAAACTAAAAGAGGATTTGCTTCATGTACACTTCCCATATGAGATCTGTGTAGCTCCAGAGATGCAAGGTCTCTATAAGGTGGCAGCATCCATAAATGCCAATTTCCACAGCACTAATCCACTGCCACGAAAAAAGAAATTCTCCATCTTTTCCCAGTAAACTTTGAAAACAATGACAAGCACATATAATAAATAGTACAGCAACCTGCATTTCTATAGCAACTTTCACTAGAGAATTTCCCAGTACTTTGCAAACAGTAATTAATTAGAGCCGCTAACATCCCCACAAGGAAAACCAGAGATGTGGAGATGCATGAAACAATACCCAATACTGACTCGCTATCACCTGTGGGGTGGGTAAACAGCTGTTGTTTAAGAAGCGTATAGCAAACAGAATTCAATATTTTAGAAAATGACTGGACTTAGTATTCCAAGATGCAACAGAACGTTGGATTTGGTGCAGGCTTTTGTCTTGTCATGTAAATGTGATAGAGAGGGATGAGAGCGAGATACTGTTTTCTGTGCCATCTGCCATTACCGCATCCCCTAAGGCTGGATCTAGCCCATGGCATAAGGTTCATCACTCCAGAGATGACCTCATTACCAAGCTATTTTGCCCCAAGGAATGTAACTAACTTTCTTGACAAACACATATAGAGGACCTATTACTTGCCAGGAACTGTTTTAAGCATTTCATAACTTTTAACTCATTTGATCCTCATAGCAACTCTTTTTGAAATCAGTATTGTCATTATTATTGTTGTTACTACCATTTGAGGAAACTTAAGGCATCGAAGGTTTAAGAAATTTCCCCAATGTCACCCAGCTAGTGAGTGGCCGAGCCAATGTAGTCTAGTTCCAGAGTCCACACTATATCCTTTTTACCCTATGCTCCTTTTTAGGGTCAACATCACCTGCAAATAAACTTGAATGCTTACAAATCGGCATGATTTCTCAGCTTGGTCATGTGGGATGTCTCCTTTTTCAAGGAGAGTTTTTGATGTGCTTCCTTCCTCTTCCTCCGGCGCTCCCCGCCCCCGGCCCCCGCCACCGGATCCCCCATTCCCCCATTCATAGTTACCAGGAGTAGTGACTCAAAGGCAAGAATCCAATCTAAAAAGAAGAAAAGCAACTCTCGCTTCAGCACCTTGGAGAGCGCCTTCCAGCTGCTTTTCCTGCAAGAGGTGCCACTCTTGGAGCCCTAATGAGGTTCCATGATAAGAGGATGAGACTAAGGACAGCAAGAGTCACACTAAAAGGGAATTTTTACTACTTGCTAAGATCATACCTTTATGACATCAGAAAATGGGTGCAAACGGTCAGACCAGTTTAAGCCAGGTCATCTTGAGCCTGGGACCTAATAGCTCTGGTTTTCCCATTCTTGGGCTATTGGAATGTCTTGGGCCTAAAAGCTGATGAGTTTCATATTTAATATCCAATTTCCTGCCTGGCTGGTGTGGCTCAGTTGTTGAGAACTGACCTATAAACCAGGAGATTACTGTGCAATTCCCAGTCCGGGCACATTCCTAGGTTGTGGGCTCTATCTCCATTAGGGTCATGCAGGAGGCAGCTGATCAATAATTCCCTTTCGTCATTGATGTTTCTATCTACCTATCCCTCTTCCTTCCTCTCTGGAATCTGTTGTGTGTGTGTGTGTTTTTAATTAACATCCAATCCCCTCTCTTTTTTTTCCCTCCCTCCCAGATCCCTGGCAGGAGAATATCTCTCAGGGCAATTAGGCTTCTGCCCAGGACCATCGATGTACTTGTTCAGTTTGCCCTGCAGAAAAGGCAGTGACATTTATGGCTAAGAGCACAGGCTCTGAATGCGGACAGCTTGAGAATTCCTTTTTGCTCTGCCGTTTTCCAGGTGTGACGTTGAGCAAGGCACTTAACTTTTATAAGCCCCCCTTTTTCCAACTGTAAAGTGGGGCTAGTCATAATGATCTGATCATCATCGTTATCATCATTATGGCCATAAGACTGTTCTAAGGATTAAATAAGGCGCTATAATTAAATAACAGATATGATTATGAGAAGAAAGAGGGAAAGCAGTAATGACCCTTTCTGAACAATGAAATTTTTGTGGCTGATACACTTTCCCTCTCTGCCTCGGTTATCTGGGGTCTGTGGGCCAGAGTTCCCATTTAGCACTGTCAACTGTGTCAGACCCTAAGACCTGCTCACTGGTTTTTCTTTTCTTCTCCTCTGGTGCTCACCTTCCCTTCTGACGGACATATTCTTTGAGCCTGATTCTTCCTGTGATGGTATTGTCTGTGTCATTTCAAGTCACCGCACGAGATGGCTAGACAGCGGTGGATCATTAGAATACAAGCCCCAAGTGAGCAAAGCATTTTGCTTGTTTTGTTTGTGGCTGAAAGACAGACAGAAAAAAGGCAATGGCATCTTCCCGTATCTGTTGCTCAGCATAATCCCCTCACTGGGATTTAATACAATCGCTAAGCCAATCGCTTTGCACTGGAGCTGGGTTCGCTAGCTGCTACCACTTCACTAATTACCCAGGGCTCCAGCCGTCCTTGGCAGGCCTGCGAGCTGCAGGATGAGTTGCTGTGATGACAGTGTTCACCGTGCAGCCTGTCTCTCTCCCACTGTCTAAGGACAGGAAATGAGGAAGCAGGTTAAGGGGCCGGTTAGCAAAACTCCTCTTTATCAAGATAATTAATCTCCAGGTCTCAGCTGGTGTGGACCCCTTCCCTAAAAAGCTAACGGGGTGTTTACCCATTTGATAGGAATAAGAGTAGTAAAATTAGTCGCAGCAAAAAACATGCCCTTCTGACTCAGAGACCCAATGTGTGGGGGAAGCTGCGCCTGCCTGTGACAGGGAGATTCCCCTGGGAAGGGCTGCAAGCTGTGACACAGCCAAACCCTCAACACTGCTGCTTCTTATGGCAGATGATTAGGCAATCTGAATGCACAGGAGGGCCGTGGGGGGAGACTCAGCCGACTTCCCATCCAAATACAGGAGCTCCAAACGCTCACCAGCTGAGTTCAGTTCCAATTAAACTTAGGATTCTTGAGTGCTTACTATGTGCCGGGCCCAAGGAATGGCTGCCGGCAGTGGATGTCCAGGTATTTGACTTTAAGAATACAGTTAGAGCCAAGTGGATGTGGTTCAGCAGTTGAACATCGACCTAGGAGGCAGAAAGTCACAGTTCGATTCCCAGTCAAGGCACGTGCCTGGGTTGTATTGTGGGCTTGATCCCCAGTGCGAGGTGTGCCAGAGGCAGCTAATCAATGATTCTCATTATTGATGTTTCTCTCTCTCCTCTCCCCCCTTCCTCTATGAAATAAGTGTGTATGTGTGTGTGTGTGTGTGTGTGTGTGTGTGTATACCGGGGTCACTAATTTTATATATATAAAATTAGTGACCCCGGTGCATGAATTCATGCACATTGAAAGGAAATTAATTAGAAGATGGCCAGAGGGGCAGGACTAGGCTAGATGGGCCAGATACACCCTGGAGCCAACCTCCCACAGTCTCTCCCCAGCCAGTTGCATCTGGGGAGGTGCTGTGGCTCAAAGGGTATCTGTGGAATGAGCAGGTAGCCTCTGGCAGGTGGGGTCCCTCGGCCTGGCCTGTGGGCATCGGGCTGAAACCGGCTCTCTGACATCCCCCAAAGGGTCCCGGAGTGTGAGAGGGCACTCTCTGCAAGGTTGCTGTTGTGCAGGGTGCAGAACACAAACAAGTGTGCAGTAAACCAGATTCAGGACTAACAGTGTCCCACTAACAATATAACCTCACCGCTGCCAAAGGTGGAATCGTAAGAGTCCCATGAAGAATCAGGCTTCCTCCTCTCTGGTTTCAGGGTGCAGCCCCTGAGAACCACCACTGCCAAGTCCCTGCAGCTCAGCAGCTCCTGCATTGAGCATCTGCCCCCTGGTAGTCAGTACACATCATAACGACCAGTCAAACACTCAGACACTTAGCATATTAGCCTTTTATATATATATAGATAAATAAGTTAGAGCTGGGGAAAACAGTCACTCATTACCCTCTCTCCTCTACGTCCTCCCTTCTCTAAGGCAGCCTTGCTCTTAAGATTTTAACATCCTCCCGAGCTGGAATCATCCTCCCTTCCGATTTCTGGAAGGAATCCAGTCTACCCTCTTCTCTCTCCCAGCAGGTAGCACACACACAGCAATTCCAGCCAGGCGGGGAATGCTTTTCTTTCTCTCCCTTCAGGAAATCTTCCAGCTCTGGCCTTGTTATAAGAATCTTGCATCTGAAGTCTCGCTGGGAATAAACACACGTTTCTGATAACTCTAAAGATTAAGCCAATGAAATAAAAATTCATTTTTGAGACATAAACTGTAAATGACCGGGATTTTCCACGGAAATATTGGCACTTTGGTGGAGGCACGGCGGCCCTCAAGTTGACAGTAATTTGCTGCAGCGTGCCAGGCAGTCCTGAAGTCATTCAATAGACAAGACATCATCAAATACCACATCTGAATTCTGTTCATATTATTAGAATGAAAAGGGTAATGCAATTCAATTGCCTGGAGAATTGTCGTAAACACAGACATACACAGAGCTGGCCAAGGGCAAAATTGCCTAGCAAGAGAAGTTTGTCTACACGGCCCCTGGCCTGCTTTCTCTGCCCTCCCAACTCAGTCCTCCCTTTCACAGGAATCCCGTGTGAATTCAAATCAACACATTACCCCTCCCAGAGAACAGTTGCTTTTTAAGTGTTCTTTCTAGTCTCGTGATAAAGGAATTAAAAACTCACATTTATCAAACACCCACAATGCACCAGGCACATGTTCATAAACAATGTTCATCTGTGTTGCATACTATATATACTTGTTCATTCAAAAAATACTTATTGATTGTCTGCACTGAGCCAGGCACTGTGCTGGGCACTGAAGATCCAGCAAAGACCAAAGTCAGATCCCCGCCCCCACCCCTCATGGGCTCTGTAGCCTAATGGGAAGAAAGAAGCAATAAACTAACAGATACATGAACATTTGCCAGGCAGTGATAAGTGCTGTGTAGAAAAATGACGCAGGGTATCAGGAGAGGGAATGACACAAAGGAATGTTACAGAAGACAGGGTAACCATGGAAAGCTTCTCAGAGGAGGTGACGGTTGAACAGAATGAGCAAGCGTTGATTTCTGAGGAAGCACATTCTGGGTTCAGCGAACAGCCAATGCAAAGGCCCTGAGAGTGCTCAGTGTTCTAAGGAGGCAGGTGGGAGAGAGCAGAGTGAAGGAGGGGCAGAGCTAGAAGAGAGAGGAACAGAAAGGACGTGGGGCCTGGCATGGGAGTGTTAGTGGGCTCGCACTAGGCATTTGCCCTGAGGGACGTCAGAAGCATTGGAGGGTCTGAGAAAAGGGGTGCCACGCATTGACATGGGTTTCAGAAGCTGCTCTGGCTGCGGAGTGGAGCACAGCCTAGATGCGAATGGGCGTGGCAACAAAGAGGCCCATTGGGAGACAAGTGCAATCACCAAGGCAATAAATGAAGGCGGCCTAGAAAGAGAGCGAACCGGGGGAGATGATGCCAATCAGACTCAGTCCTCTGATGTGCGGATAATGCCCCCATCGTGCAAGAGAGGAAACTGAGGTACGGAAAGGGCGGGTAGTTGCCAAGGCTAGTGGGTTAGTAAGCAGCCAACCAAGTCCTACCGGCTGCCCAACGGTCTCTCTTTGCTCTGCCACCAGCTTCTCTGCTCCCGTGCGGTGAAAGGCACTGTTTTCTGGGGGAGGAAGTCTACTCCTCAGAAGGGTTTGGGAGGCTGGTGCTTTTTCTGGGCCCTGGTAATCCCACTCAAGCCCTTGCTTGGAAAGGGTTCCACCACAAGTTCAAACAATAGTCAATACTTTTCCCAGCTATAACTATAGACTCTAAGTGCTCCCCACTGGTCCTCACAACAACTGTGATGAAGGAATTACGACTCCCAGGCCCATTTCCCAGATGAGGACACTGAAGCTGGGCTATAGTAACTGGTCCAAGGGACAGAGCTGGGATGTGAGCCCTGCAGTCTGGTCCCAAGAATCTGGACTCTTGAACATCATACTATTTCTTCCTGGAAGAGATGTTGACGTTACATTTCTTGTGCTGGCATTTGGGCTTGGAGACTGAAGTTCACACTTGCTGACCCACTGGACGGGGGCAGCAGGGGATAAGTGGCCCCTCCTCCAGGGAGCTGCCAGGGACTTCCTGCTCAGGACGGAGACCCGATGAGATGGCCTCAGGGTCCCCATCCATCTCCACGTTGTGATAAGTCTGTCCCTGCATGTCACTGGCTTGTCCCTCCTGGGGCACAAGTCTTCCAGATGTTGAGAAAGAAGAGCTGAGTAGTCATTAATAAACCATGGCTGCCAACTCCCAGTTTTATTTGATGGATGACAGAGATGTCTCCGATCCTTCATTCTTCTCAGTTTTAAGAGAGGAAAAGAACTGGAGGTAGAGGCTTATATGGAGAGGACAAGAAGGAGGAAGAGTGGATGGTGGGGTGGGAACTTCTCAAAGGACAGGCTGAACTATTCTGGGGAAAGTGAAGTCAGTGTGGAGAGAGAGACATGGGGAAGGCCGTTTCTCAAAATACCACAACCTCTAGTCCCTCAGAAGTCCCACTTTGCTCTTATCCCCAAAGCCCTTCCCCTTTATCCACCTTGCCTCGAAGGCACTTCCTCATTTATAAGAGCTTTTCCTGAAACCCCAATGGAAGGCAGAACTCACCTAACTCACCTTTATGCCCCACTCACATAATAACAACAGCAAAACATCTCTTTTTAGAGATTTGCTTTTACATAGTTGCTCTCCTTCAATTTAGCATCAGAACAGCCCTACCAGATGCATATGGCCCTCCGCATTTTACAGATGACCCGGAGCTCAAAGAGGTGCCCAGAGTCACACAGTTTGGTGACCGGAGGGTCAGTGACCCAAAGCTGGAACAGCAGACTCACAAGGCAGGCCTCTGCCCCTACACATTCCTACATCCACCCGGCCTCACCCCCACTGGGTCACCGGAAGGCTGGCACTTTACTCGCTCACTTGTGCATCCTCAGCACCCAGTTGGTACTTAGTAAACATCAATGGAAATGATTCAGAGGTGAATAAATGGGAGAAGCGGAATTATAATGACCCGGCTTCTATAAATATGCTCATGTGCACTCACGTTGTCAGGGACGAAGCCAACGGTTTTTGAGAACCGTTGATGCGTTGGACAAAAATTTCTTGAAGTGCTTACTGGATATCCACTGAGTGTGTCAGATGCTGGGGAAATTGTGGGGAACAGACCATCTTGATCCCTAACCAAAAATAAGCCAATGGTCTATAATGTCACAAAGGAAGAGATAGTTGCATATTATTAAATGGTAATGAAGAGAGTGCAGGATACTGAGGAGGAGCAATGGTTAAGACAGGGACATTCTCTGAATAAGGAATATTTAAGGTTGACCACGAGTCATCCAGGAAAAAGTTGGGGGAAAGTGTTTCGGGCAGAAGGAATGGCATATCTGAAGACCCCAAGGCAGAACTCAGAGCTTAGAGCCTTCCAGAAAGTACAGGGAGATTCATGTGGAGAAGGCCCAGAGTGGGAGAGACTGGGAGCAGAGCAAGGAACACTCACAGGGCTTTATGGGTTTCGTTAAATATTTTAGATTCTAGCCTAATTGTGATGGGAACCCTTTGAGGGGTGTGAAGCAAAAAGGTGCCATCCTTCCATCTGTCTGTGCTATGTGGCATGGGGTGCAGAGGGGGGAAGCAGAGAGACTGGTCAAGAAGCTATTGTATGGTACAAATAACAGCATGCAAGCCAGGGTGTGAAGAGATGGATTTAGGGTCCCTTCTGAAAGCAGGACATCAAACACAGAAGATGCTATTGACATGCCTCAGTCATGTCTGCATGTACCAAAGGCAGTGTGGCCTTGGAAGCAGATGAGATGCTAGTCCACAACCCATCTTTATGGCTCTGTAGCTTCAGGCATATCTTTGAAACTCTTGGAGCCTCCGTTCCCTCATCTGGAAAATGAGGATAAGAGACCCAGCCTCCCGGGAATGTTGTCATGGGATGAGACAATGCAGGTGACAGTGTAGAGCACCGCGACCTTGCCACCTCCAGACACTAGCAGTCTGACTTGTGAACTGCCCTCCCGATTCCTGGGCTCTACTGCTCCCAGCAATCACTTTGAAAGAACGAATTCATCCCCATGTACTCCATGCTCGAGAGAAAATGCCGGATGGCCTCCCCAGAGCCTGCCAACCTCCTACCAGTGACACTTGTCACTGACCACGGCCTCTTCTTGCTTCAGCAGTAACTCAATTACCAGTGCCTGGGCACCTTCGGGCAGGAAGCTTCTCCCCAGGGTCCCCATTGTTTTCCCCGCGAAGCCCAGGACACAAGTCAATTTCTCAGCCCTAATACAAGCTTTTCAACAGCTGACAGTAGCTATTGAGCATGTGCTAAGTACAGCCTTAAGGCCACCCACGCCGAATCCCCAGCCGAGGTCCTGGCCAGCAGAGAGGTGCAACGTGGGCTCTGGCATCAAAGCCTCACACGGCAGATGTTGCCGCCTTCGATGTCCGCCCAATTATGATGTTAACGCCTGGACATTAATCCCTGAGTTCTTGCCAGCCGGGATCCGCTTGGCTCTCCGGTATAAGAACACAAGTCCTCAGGGGGGATCAAGGAAGGGTCTTGGGAAAGCCATACTTTCAACAGCTCGGATTCAAAGCCGGACTTCCCTGCATTACACTCCGGGGCTGAAGATGTCCAAGTATCTCAGCACGGTGAACGCCAGCCCAGTCACCACAGGGCAGTCAGCGAGGATTGTTATTGCAGCTGAGACCCAGAAAATTAAATGTCTCACTCAAGGAAATAAAACACGGTGGTGGGAGCTCCCTGAATACAAATGTGCTTTCCCGATACCCAGGTTTTTGAAACGTGTTACATAAATAGCAAGCTCTGCACGAATAAGGCAAATGGCTTAGCGTCTGGCACGCAGTAAATATTTTTGACCTGGAAGACTAGCCCCGATTCAAACCC
The DNA here is from genome assembly GCA_004026805.1 of Lasiurus borealis. Lineage (NCBI taxonomy): Eukaryota > Metazoa > Chordata > Mammalia > Chiroptera > Vespertilionidae > Lasiurus > Lasiurus borealis. The sequence goes on from PVJN01021209.1 coordinate 28,560, forward strand.
TAGGTAGACGATCCCACCCTACATTATCTATGACAAGTGGTGTGTGGTTGTTTTGTTTTGTTTTATATTTTTACTGATTTCGGAGAGAAAGGGAGAGGGAAAGACAGAATCCATGATGAGAGGGAATCATTCATTGGCTCCCTTCTGCATGCCCCCCAATGAGGATTGAGCCCACAACCTGAGCATGCGCCCTGACAGGGAATCAAATCATGACTTCCTGGTTCATAGGTCAATGCTCAACCACTAAGCCAGGCCAGTTGGGCAACAAATGTTGTTTTTTTTTGATACCTGGCTCTCACCATCCAGAGTGCCCCTACACCACTTTTTCCTATGTCCAGTGCGTGTGTGAGTCACAGAAGCAGGTCCCGAGGGAAGCTAACAGATGCCGGCCCATGCAGGGCTTCCTGGAGGTGACTGAGTTTGAATTCCAGGACACGTGCAGATGAGAACCCGGCAATGGTGCGTCTGGAGTAGGGGAGCGGGTTTGGAAAGTGTGTTCTGAGTGGCGAGAACCAGCTGTGCAATGTCCTCTGGCTGGATCGCAGAGAAGGAGGTGGGAAAGAGAAGGGGCTGAGGATGGAGAGAGAGGCGAGGCTCAGGCAATGCGGTACTCAGTGGGAAGTCAGTGAGGCGTGCTGAGGCTGAGGACCGGCAGGAGTGTGAGGAGCAGAGGTGGTCCTGAACAGACTGGAGGGAGCTTAGGTTGCAGGAAGTCCTGGTGAAAGAAGATGGTGGCTTAGACCAAGAAGGTAGCAGCAAAGATGAAGAGGATGGATTTTAAACAAACTGAGGACCCAACAGATTAGACATCAGAATTGGACATGGGGATAAGCAGTGGGGTGGGAATAGCAAGGAAGATTCCTATAACCCTGACCCTTATAACTGGAGATTGTGAGGCAGAAGATGCTGGAAGAGGGGCACGTTGGAGGGACATGGAAAAAGTGTGAACCATAAGCTCAGGCTGGGGAGCAGAGTTTGAGATGTCTTTGAGACATCCAAGTGCATACATTCTATTGGCAGTTGGAGAAAGGGGAGCAGAGTGGGAAGAAGGCAGAACCAGAGACATAAATAAAGATGTCGCTGATGTCCAGGTGGTAATGTAGTCTGTGGACATCCATGGATATCCTAGAGCAATGGTTCTCAACCTTTCTAATGCCGGGACCCTTTAATACAGTTCCTCATGTTGTGGTGACCCTCAACCATAAAATTATTTTCTTTGTACTTCCTAACACTAATTTTGCTACTGTTGTGAATCGTAATGTAAATATCTGTGTTTTCTGATGGTCTTAGGCGACCCCTGTGATGGGGTCGATGGACCCCCAAAGGGGTCACGACCCACAGGTTGAGAACCGCTGTCCTAGAGACACACATCAAAAGGATGTAACATGTTTTACTTCCAGCTTTCTCCTGCTATTGGACATCTGAGTTGTTTCTGGTCTTTTGACATTATAAATGCCCCAGAAATGAATATCCTGATCCTAATTTATAGCTTTATCCATATTCTAGGTTAATTTTCTAAATAGCCTACATCTGTAACATGATTAGCAATGGATAACTGCTAAGAGAATTGATATATTATGCATCCAAAATAAAACATAAATTATTTTGTAATGGACCATTATAAATATCTGGTGATTTGCTGCCTTCTCTTTCTAACCAGACAAAGGGATCTTCCACTGAATTCTAATGGCTACTCCTAGAGACACTCACTCCACTCTGGTCCTTCATAGGCCAAACACTCTAGGGTAAAAATACATAAGAAAGGTAACTGTCTTCCCATTGTAAGTACCTGGAACTCGAGAGCTGGAACTGTTTTATATTTCTTGACATCCCCTGGGGGCCTAGTAAAACTCTGCCCAGGGTCAATGTGTAACAACTACTGTAGATAAATTAACTGGGCACGAGATGGTAAGAACTGTGTCTATTAAAGCCTTGCTATATTCCCAGGCCTCTTCTGGGAGCTTTAAACATAACACATATATTCCAAACCTCCAAATTCGCATTTTACAAAGATATTAGGGTAACAGTCACTGATATAACAACTAATCTCCAAATCCCAGGGGCCTTAACACATAGAAGTTGATTTCTCACTCACTGGAAGTTCAAAACAAGCAGCTCTACTCCAAGCACTGATGCGGGGATATGGGCCTGCTGATCTTGAGGCTGCTCCGTCTTCAGCTCTCAGCTTCTGGAGGTGCTGCCTCCTCTGCCTCAAACCAGGAGCGGAAAGGGCATGATGGGGGGCCTGTGAAAGACTCCAATGGACAGCGGTTCTCAACCTGTGGGTCGCGACCCCTTGGGGGTCGAACTACCCTTTCACAGGGGTCGCCTAAGACTATTGGAAGACACATATTTCCCATGGTCTTAGGAACCAACACACCGCTCCTTGGTGTAGCAAAATGTAGCAATGTAGTTTACTGTTGTTATATGAAGACTGTTGCCCATGCTACACCACGATTCAAGACAAAACTTCATTTATTTATAATTAGAAATAAATATTTCACAACATATAATTACATATTGTTTTTGTGATTAATCACTATGATTTAATTATGTTCAATTTGTAACAATGAAAATACATCCTGCATATCAGATATTTACATTACAGTTCATAACAGTAGCAAAATTACAGTGATGAAGTAGCAACGGAAATAATTTTATGGTTGGGGGTCACCACAACCTGAGGAATTGTATTAAAGGGTCGCGGCATTAGGAAGGTTGAGAACCACTACCCATGGGCTACCCTTGAAAGTGGCACACATCACACGCATCAGATTCCACTGGCCAGGACTCAGTCCTGCTGTCACACCTAACTGCAAGGAAGGCTGGGAAATGCATTCCGGCTGAGTGCTTGCCTACAGGATGGTTGGGTCATTCAGAGCAATCTCTGTCATGTGACGGTAGAAACCAAAGCCCAGAGAGGTTAAGTAACTTTCCTGATGATACTCAGTCTGTGCACAGCGCAGCCAGGGTTCATACCCCAGTCTATACAACTCCAAAGCCCATGCTTTCCCCACATCCTACAAATTGACAGCCATCGCTGTAGGGCTGTCCTTCTGGGGCCTCCGAGATGCACCTGTTTGAATTAGCCTGGTAATCCTTGGGTTTCACCTATATCCTAACTCCAAAATGCAACAGGAGTGAGAGATCCACCCTAAAACCAAGGTTCAGATGTAATTCTGTGGATGCATCCTCCATTTCTTTCAGCTTCGCTGCCGGTGTGCTCCTGCCACGAGACGATCAACTCGCTGACATGCCCTCCCATTAGGTGGGCACATATTCCTGTTCTAAAGCCTCTTCCCTATAAGCTTGACATATTCAGATGCCGAGGCTTTTATCTTGAGTAAATTAAAGCTTTTAAAATGTCAGAATGTTTTTGTTTCATTTGACATTCTCACCATAGGTCAAACTGCCTCCGAAACCGACATGTCTTAAATAGCTGTCTAACCATATCGCTCAGGATGGCCTTTTAGGAGGCGTAGGGCGTCCAGGAGAGTGGTGATCGGAGGCCCTTGAGGATCAGTAATTCTGTTTGGATCCGTTCCCATGTAAGCAATTTACAGAACACCCGCTGCACTATGCATCTTGGATTTGCAAAATTGAAAGGAATCTTGGGAGTTCGTTGGCTCTAACCCTGCTTTGTAAGCATAAACCGTTGTTTGTTTATTTATTATTGTTGACAGTATTACAGAAGTCCCCCATTCCTCCCCTGTGTCCCTCCCCTTTGCCCGCATCCCCCCCCAGATCTTCACCGTATTAATATCTGTGTCCATGAGCTATGCATATATGCATATAAATTATTTAGTTAATCTCTTTCTATTCCCCGTATCCCCCTTCCCTCTGAGATCTATCAGTCTGTTCCATGCATTCATGTCTCTGGATTTATTTTATTCATTCAGTTTACTTAGTTCGTTCGATTCCACATATAAGTGAGATCGTGTGACATTTGTCTTTCTCTGACCAGCTTATTTCGCTTAGCATAATAATCTCCAGGTCTGTCCGTGCTGTCACAAAGGGTAAGAGATCCTTCCTTTTTACAGCTGCAGAGTATTCCATTGTGTAAATGTTCTACAGTTTTTTCATCTACTGACCTACATGGACACTTGGGTTGTCTCCATATCTTAGCTATATAAATACTCTGCTATGAACATAGGGGTGCATATATTCTTTCCGATTGGTGTTTCAGGATTCTTGGGATATATTCCCAGAAGTGGGATCAGCATGTCAAAAGGTAGTTCCATTTTTTTAGGAAATTTTCATACTGTGTTCCACAGTGGCTACACCAGTCTGCATTCCCACCAGTAGGATACTAAGGTTTCCTTTTCTTCACATCCTCGCCAATACTTGTTGTTTGTTGATTTATTGATGGTAGCCATTCTGGAAGGTGTGAGGTGATACCTCATTGTAGTTTTAATTTGCATCTTTCTGAGGATTAGTGATATTGAGCATTTTTTCATGTCTATTGGCCATCTGTTTATTCTTTCTTAAAAATATCTTTTTATTGATTTCAGAGAGGAAGGGAGAAGGAGAGATAGAAACATCAATGATGAGAGAGAATCATTGATCGGTAACATCCTGCAAGCCCCTACTGGGGATCAACCCTGCAACCTAGGCATGTGCCCTTGACCAGAATTAAATCTGGGACCCTTCAGTCCGCAGGTTGAGCTCTATCCATGGAACCAAACCAGCTAGGGCATGTATATCCTCTTTGGAGAAGTGTCTATTCAGGTCCTTTGCCCATTTTTAATTGAATTCTTTGTCTTCTTTTGTTGAGTTGTATGAATTCCTTATATATTTTGGAAATTAACCTGTTATCAGATGTATCATTGGTGAATATGTTCTCCCATACAGTGGGTTCCCTTTTCATTTTTGATGATGAGGTCTTTTGCTGTACAGAAGCTTTTTAGTTTGATGTAGTCCCATTTGTTTATCTTTTCCTTTGTTTCCCTTGCCCTTGGAGACATATTGGCAAAAATATTGCTGTGAGAGATGTCTGAAATTTTACTGCCTATGTTTTCTTCTAGAATATTTATGGTTTTGTGACTTGCATTTAAGTCTTTTATTCATTTTGAGTTTTGTCTTGTATATGGTGTAAGTTGATAATCTAGTTTCATTTCTTTGCATGTACCTACCCAATTTTCCCAATACCATTTATTGAAGAAACTGTCATTACTCCATGGTATGCTCTTAACTCCTTTGTCAAATATTAATGGACCATAATAGTGTGGGTCGATTTCTGGGTTCTCTGTTCTGTTCCATTGATTTATATGCCTGTTCTTGTGCTAGTACCAGGATGTTTTGATTACAATGGCTTTGCAGTATAGTTTGATATCTGGTACTATGATCCCTCTAAACCACAGAGTCTTAAAGTTGGGGAAAATAATGCTATTAGTAATAACAACAGCAGTAATCCCCAATGAATGCATTCATCCAAAAAGTATTTACTGCGAGCCCACTTTGTGCCAAATATCACTTAAAAAGCTGGAGATAGAACAGTGCATAAATCCGTTTCCTGACCACATGAGGCTGACACTCTACAGGGAGAAAGCGCTAATGCACAAATAAATATATAATGTACTGAGTGGTGCCGGGTGCTATGAAGACAGATTAAAAGAAGGTGAACACTGATGAGGTGGGAGTTGCCAGGTTACACGGGGCGCTAGAGAGGATTTCTCTGAAACAGTGCCATTTGAACAAAGACCTGAAAGAAGCAAGATAGTGAGCCTCTAGACAGAGGAGATAGTAAGTGAAGAGGTAGGGAGAATATGTTTGGCATTTTTCAGAACCAGCAAGGAGATCAGCTGAGCTGGGGAAGAGTGGTAGTAGAGATGGCAGAGGGAATTGGGAAAGTGTACAGATTGGGTAGAGCTTGTAGCCATGATAAGGGTGTTGGGCTTTTTACTTGAACTGCAATAAGAAACCTTGAAGGGTGAGTAAAGCTAGAGAAGAGAGGAGGTTTGAGGATCAAGTCCTGGGGCACACCACCTCTCAGGGTTCAGGAAGATGAGGAGGAGTCAGCAAACAGACTGAGAAGGAGAAGTCCACGAGGTAGGAAGAGAACCAAGCAAGGGGTGCATAAAGGCAGGGTCTGACTGACCAGATGGAATGACACTGCTTAGTCACACAAGATGAGGACAGGGAACTAACCATCAGAGAGGACGAGCAGAGGTCACTGGTAACCATAGCATGAGCAGAGAGAGATCTAGAGACAACAGGAGAAGAAAAAGACAATCTCTCTCTCCCTCTCTCTCTCTCTCTCTCTCTCTCTCTCTCTCTCTCTCTCTCTCTCTCTCCCCTCCCCCTCCTCCTCCTCCTCCTCCTCCTCCTCCTTCTCCTCCTCTTCCTCTCTTACCCCGCTCCTTATCCTCCTTCCCTCCACTATTTTCCAGGCACAGTATAAATTCTTTATATGAGTTTGCCAATTTCATTCACAGGACCACCTTGGGAAACAGTTGTTTTCTCTATTTTACAAGTGAGACTCAGGGAGATAATGCAGCTCATAAGTGTGAAAGCTGGACTTGGCCTTCATGTGTGCCAGACCCCAAAGCTCCCATGTTCTTTCCTCTGGGCTAGTCCATGTCTCTTAGAGGTCATCTGGGACAAACAATACAAAATGAGTTCCCCACTGTTAAAAAAAAAAAAAAAAA
>PVJN01021210.1:0-34963 GCA_004026805.1 Lasiurus borealis
AAGGGGGGGGGGGGGGAGAGAGATGTAAGACTTTAAACAATAAAAAAAGAAAATAAAGATAGCTAGGAATCTAACAAGAAACCTAAATTTTACTGGGGTACATACTAGAAAAAGATCAGGCTTTCTTTCCTCCTCCTTATTTTTCTTTACTAAGTAATTAAGACAAAGTAATTGAGTAAGGAAGAGTGTGGACAGCATCCTCATAGAGTAGATAGAGCATAATGGTCCAGAGCAAGACAGTGGCAGGGACAGGGGGTTCACACAGGGGAGCACCCAGTGTGGGGAGTCAGAGCACTATAGCAAGGTGAGGAGGGCCTCAATACAAGGGCAAGCACGGACATAGGTTGTTGGAGCCCAAATGGGTTGAGGAAGGTGCTCCTGCAAGAGAGCAGACCCATGAGGACTGTCGGGGCCCAGGTGAGCTGAGGAGGGCATCTTTGCAGAGGACATGGCACTGGCAGCAGTGGGTTTCATTCAAGGGAATTGCTGAAATCTTAATAACACCGGAAGCCACATTCCTCACTAACAGATAAGCAATTTGCAAACCTGAAAAGGGAGAAACCCGAAATGAATTCTGCGGTATTCGAACTTGAAGCATTCATTTAAATTCATTGTTTTAAATAGATGGGTAGGAAGTTACAGAAATATTGGTGTGAATTTATATTCCCCAGCTCTGGAATGAGTGACACTCCAATAGTAGCACCTGGCACCGACATCTTGGCTTTTAAATATTATTTTCCTCTACAAGGAAACAGTCACTCCTAGAAGATAACGTAAGATAAAAATCTAGATGACCTTCAGTATGGCAATGACTTTTTAGATACAATACTGAAGGCACGATCCATGAGAGAAATTATTGATAAGTTGGACTTCATTAAAATTAAAAACTCCTGCTCTGCAAAAGACCCTGTCAAGAGACTGAGAAGACAAGCTACAGACTGGGTGAAAAATGGTTACAAAAGACACATCTGATAAAGGGCTGTTATCTAAAATATACAAAGGACTCTTAAAACTCAACAATAAGAAAACAAACAACAAGACTTAAAAAAAGAAAAAAAAGAAGGGGTGGGGGGCAAAAGACCTTGACAGGCACTCTACCAAAGATATACACGTGGAAAATAAACACATGAAAAGGTGCTCCTGTGTCATCAGGAAAATACAAACTAAAACAATGAGGTACCACTGAACACCTATGACAATGGCCAAAAGCACAACACTGACAGCACCCAATGCTGGAGAGGATGGGCAGCGACAGGAACCCTCCTTCACTGGTTAGAATGCAAAATGGTACAGCCATTTTGAAAGACAGTTTAGCAGTTTCTTGCCAAACTAACCATACTCCTATTATACGATCCAGCAATCTCGCCCTTTGATATTTATCCAAAGGAATTGAAAACTTACATCTACACGTAAACCTGCACATGGATGTTTATAGCAGCTTTAGTCATCCTTGCCAAGACTTGATAGCAAGCAACACAACCGGTAGAAGGATGGATAAATAAACTGTGCTACATTCAGACAATTAAACATTATTCAGCACTAAAAAGAAATGAGCTATCAAAACAGGGAGGAAACTCAAATGCATATTAAAAGAAGTGAAAATATGAAAATGCTACATATTGTCTGATTCTAAAAAATATGACATTCTGGAAAGGACAAAACTATAGAAATCGCAAAAAGATTAGTGGTTGTCAGAGTTTGGCAGGGGAGGGAGGGATAAAAAGAGCACAGAGAATTTTTAGGGCAGTAAAACTATATTCTGTATGAAACTACAATGATGAATAGAAAACATTATACATTTGTTAAAGCCCATAGAATGTACAACACCCAGCATTAACCGTAATGTAAACTAAAGATTTGGGGGGAGGAGGGGGATAATGTGTTTCCGAAGGTTCATTCATTTTTAACAAATGGACCACTCTGTTGACGGAATGTTCATAATGGGAGAGGTTACATATGTGGGGCAGCGGGAGAGGGGGGAGGGGAGTGCATATGAGAAATCTCTGTACTTTCTCCTTAATTTTGTGTTGAATCTAAGAATGCTCTCAATATTAAAGACTGTATCATATCCAAAAATATATCATGCAAAAAACACGAATTACGAAAATAGAAAAATACTTAAAGATATTGACTTAATTAGATTTGTCACTAAATACAGCATGCAAATAAAAACATTTCTATGCATATATAGGAAATATTTTGTATATTATATTAATTTGATAAGATAATTAGCATGACTGAAAACAGGAATTGACTTCCTACTTATTCAAAACTACTCTTCTCCCGAGAGGAACTAGATGGAGTGTAAAATGACAGAGAAGAGAGAGGGGGGGAGAGAGAGAGAGAGAGAGAGAGAGAGAGAGAATTATGAGGAAGAGGAGAGAAAGAGAGAGAGGGAGGGAGAAAGAGAGGAAGGGAGGGAGGAAGGGAGAAAGAAACAGGGCACCTTGGAGAAATGCCAGGTTTCAGACCTGGTGAAGGGAAAGCACAAGATGAGCTTGAAGCATCTTACTATGTCAAAAGCAAGGCACTGCTCCAACATGACAGGGGCATGTCAAAAGGGTACAAGATCTGCCCTGCATTGCTCTGACAGGTCAAACATGGGAAATAGGAGCAGAAAAAAAAATGGAGTAACTTGTTATAACCCATTAAATAAAATTAAATATAAGGAGTACATCCTGATTAAAAATAGGTAATTAAGTTAGCTGGAAATGAGATATTTACACAGTGGTCAGGTATCTCCTTCAAAACAATTATTAATTAGAAGGGGGGAAAAATGACTTTACAGGAAGAGGACCAGCAAGCATCACTTTAAGCCCCACCTGAGAGGATGCAGTGAGAAGTACATTACTTCTGCAATATTTCTCCCAAAGATACAAGCTCTAGAGCTAATCATGAAAAACAAAAACAAACATGGAAACCAAACTAATTGATTTAGAACAACTGCCCCATAACCCTTAAAATGTCAAGGTTGTAAAGTCAAAGAGTAGTTTTGAACAAGTAGGAAGTCAAGATTGAAAAACTGTATCAGATTGAATGAGAAAGGCTAAAGAGATGTGGCAACTAAATACAAAACATGACTGTAAACTGGATTATTTTGTTACAAAGAATATTATTGAAGCACTTGACAAAACTAAGGATGTGAGAAATAGATGGAGTAATAAATATATGTTTAGGACATGCACACTAAAGTATTTGAAAGAGAGATGGACAAGTGACTGTCATACTGCTGAGGAGAAAAATAGGTGTTTGTACTCTGCTTGAAATTCTTGTAAGTTGAAGGTTGTTTCAAAATAAAAAGTAATATAAAATTTAAAATGCTGCCCTAGATGGCTTGGTTCAGTGGATAGAGCATTGGCCTGAAGACTGAAGGATCGCAGGTTCAATTCCAGTCAAGGGCATATGCCTGGCTTGCAGGCTCAGTCCCCAGTGGGGAGCATGCAGGAGGCAGCCGGTCAATGGTTCTCCCTCATCATTGATGTTTCTATCTCTTTTCCTCTCCTTTCCTTTCTGAAATCAATAAAAAAATATATTTAAAAAAAAAATTTAAATGTTTTGAAAAATTGATAGATGGGGATCCTGCTTCTGAAACTTCAATAGTATAAAAATAACTTAAAGTGTAATTGGTTAAGTTAATAAAATTCTAATAATATTTTTAACTTTACAAATATCTCACAACCCACCTGGAAGAGTGGACAAGATAGTAAAATATGTTTGAAAAAGAACAGTAATACAAACAACTTATATTACTTAATACTATAAAATTGTTAGAAATCCTAAATAATAAAAGCCTAATATGCAATTTTTTTTCACAGCCAAGAGTTTGACCTGGAGTTCAAATGCTTACTATGACATGAGCTGACCACCAGTGGGCGACATGGAACATGGTGGGCATCAGCTACACAGCGCTGGCAGAGGGTGACAGTGAAGGCCTTGCAGGCTCCACTGGGCCCCCGAGGAGAGTAGAACCACAACAGGATGGTGGAGCAGGTGAGCAGGCTGCACCAAGCCAAGGCACACAGACAGCAACTAGTGGCCGGCAGGTCCTGATCACCCACCTGATCAAGACTGACCCCGGGCTGGGACAGGGAACTGAGAGTGGGTGGCAGCAACCAAATTCCCGCAGCACCTGGGAGGGGGGTGAAAGGGGGGCTGCAAAATCTCATGGCTACCTGGGAGCTGGAGTGATGGGAATGGAGATGCAGAGACAATGCACTGTGTCCACCGAGCTCGCTCTCACTCCCCCTGCTACACTCCTCCAGGACTCCAGGGCTGGTGCGCCAGGGAAGCCCCTGTGCTCAGGTGCCAGGCACCCACGAGGAACCCACCTTGCACCCATGCAGCCTCCTCTGGGGGAGCCAGGCCACAGCTTCCGGGACCACAGGGGCTGGTCGGACTCCCTGTGGGTTCACACAGTAATTAGTCTGCAAGGCCAGCTGGGAGAAAGCGTGCTGCCCACTTGGCTTCCCTGCAGCACTGCTGAGTCACCCAGAGGCCCACGCTGTCCCCTGGCCCTGGTCCTGCATCTCCAGGTGGAGGAGGTGCATGGGGGCCCGGAGGCCCAGAGGTCAGCTGGGACCTGCCCTTCCACATCAGACACCTGTGCTTCGATTGCCAGCCAGGCCGAGGGACCACACCAGTGTACTGATTTTGTGCACCAGACCTCTAGTATATAATAAACATAAACAATGTATCATTTTTCCTGATAAACAGATTTTTAAAAATTAAGAAAAAGTCCACAGGATGCAGGCACATTTAAATATTTTGCGCATGATAATGAACACATTTAAAATTAGTATGGAAAGATGGGCTCTTCAATACTGCTATCTAGATCCTTATCTTGCATTTCACAACAAAACAAGTTCTGGGTAAAACAAAAATGTAATTGTAAAAAACTCAAAACATAAAGGTACCTACAAATATAAATTAAGGTGTATTTAATTTGCTGTCACTGAATCTAACTTGATGTCAAAGAAACCATAAAGGAGATCTACATTCCCATAAAAAGAATAAAGAGACAATATGTTAGGAAATTGGGTAAATCTCACAAATGGAATTAAATTACCATTAAATATATTTTAAAATGTTAAAATTATTAGTAACCAAAGTTTTGAAAAGTTAGGCAGTGAGAAAGATCACACCTGCTGGATTGTCAAGTATTAAAAGGAATGCAATGTGCAGAGTTGAAGACAGACAATGAACTTTTGAAAGAGTGATTAAATATGGCCACCCCATTAGGAAGGGCACATTGAGAATACACATTAAGAGGATCAAAAATGTACATATCCCTCATCCAAAAAATTTCCCATCAAGAATTTATTACCCTAAGGAAATAATCAAATAACTCTGCAATGTATATGCAATGCCTGTTGTTGATAATAAGAAAAAAAATGAAATTATTTTAAAAAAAATCCATAATAGGTTTTTAATTATATCATTGAAACAATGAACTAATAACTTCACCTATAAATATAATAAATAAATGCATGACAGCTTTAACAGAGCACATTTGTACTTATTTATTTTATTTCTTCCTTTTAGCTTTAGATAGCTAGATACATAGATGATAGATGACAGATAGATGATGATAGATAAATAGATTTTTAGAGAAAGAGTGAGTAAGGGAGAAGGAGAGTGAGAGAAACATTGATGTGAGAGTGAAGCATTGATCAGCTGCCTCCTGCACCGCATGTGCCATCATCTACTGGGGAACCAGCCTGCACCCTGGGCATGTGCCCTGTCCAGGAATGGAATCAGCAACCCTTCTGTGCATAGGATGACATCCAACCGAGTCATACTGGCCAGGGGCCATTTTTTTATTTAAAGGTATGTGAGTGTGTATGTACACACACACTTTCAAAAATAATGTGCACAGAGTATAAGAGGGAGTATATTAAAGACTAAAAGAGTTAAAGAAAAAAGTAGATGGATAGTTATCCTATTTAATAAAAGAGTAATATGCAAATTAACATCACTCTGCCACACCCACAAACCATGCCCACCAGCCAATCAGGAGCTGCAGCCACAGAGAAAGCAAGAGGCTTGGGTTTTCCTAGCAATGGAGGAAGCTAAGCTTTCTGCACACCCTAGCCTGCCTTGGCCTCCTCCACTCAAGGCTACAAAATTTCAATTATAGAAGACAAATAAATCCCAGACACCAAGACCTCCACTTGGGTCACTGGGGGGCATAGCTGGCCTGCAAACCACCACAGGCTCCTTGCACAGGCCACCCCATGCCCCAAGGAAACCCCCACCCTGATCCAGGACACCCTTCAGGACAAACCAGCTGGCCCCCACCTGTGCACCAGGCCTCTATTCTATCTAATAAAATAGAAATATTCAGATTGACCATCACCCCAATACACAAGATGGCTGCCCCCATGTGGACACAAGATGGTCGCCACAAGATGGCCAGTAGGGGAGGGTTGTTGGGAGGGACTAGGCCTGTAAGGGAGGGCAGTTGAGGGTGATAAAGCCTGCAGGAGAGGGCAGTTAGGGGTGACCAGGCCAGCAGATGAGGGAAGTTGGAGGTGACTGGGCCTGCAGGGGAGGGCAGTATGGGGCAATCAGGCTGGTAGGGGAGCAGTTAGGCATCAATCATGCTGGTAGCCAAGTAGTTAATGGGTGATCAGGCTGGCAAGCAGAAGCAGTTAGGGTAAATCAGGTAGGGAGATAGGCGAGCAGTTGGGAGCCAGCAATCCTGGATTGTAAGAGGGATCCCAGAATGGACAAAGTGCAGGCTAGGCTGAGGGTCATACCCCCACCCCACCCCCCATGCACATATTTTGTGCACTAGGCCGCTAGTCATAGGATAAGATTTTAGTATTTGTCTATTGCACAATTATTCTTTTTCTAATTATTACAAAATAAACATGTATTTAATATTTAAAGCAATAATAAAAGCTATAAAAAGTTGTGAGAAAAACAATCTGAAAATGATAAAGATGAAGAAAATGTACAGAAAAAGTTTAGTTATAGAAGAAATAAAACATTTAAAGAATGCTATTAATTTAATTTTTATATTATGCATTCCCTTTATTCTGTATTATAGTATTTGCTATTTGATTTACATGTAGCAAAAGTATTAAGTTACAGAACAGTTGTATAACTCATAGCCAATATCACATCTTTAAAATTGCAAGTCATTGTTGCAAGCAATCTATTATTGATTTTCACATTTCTTTCTGGTGTGTGATATAAAACTAAGCAACCCAAAAGAATTAACATTGGTATTTGATACCTATTTTCTGAGAGAATGTAAAGTCACATAATGATAAAATATGAATTGCTAATTTTATAAAGGGAATGATTGTTTCCATGAAATTAGAAATGCTTATATGATTCCAATAATTAAGCAAGATAGAAAAACATTCTTTTTAAATGAAAATAGATTACTTAGAGAATTAAAGTAGCGATTCAAGAACTACTTTAAATAATTTTAATTAGTAAACTTTTAAATGATTATCTGATTTTGCAGTCTTAAAATTGGAAAAAACAATTTTTTTGTCATCAGAAAAAATATTTTTAAGTTATTTCTACTGCCATAAACTCTTGTGGACATTTGAATTCAATTGGAAGCCCAGTACATGGGTTCGTGCAACTGGCCTGCGCCCTCTGGCAATCTGGGACCCCTCAGGGGATGTCAGGTAGTTGGTTTCAACCCCATCTCCACAGGCCTGATTCAGACAGGAGGGAACCCAATCCTGTGTGTTGAACATCTGTCCCCTGGTGGTCAGTGCACATCATAACAACTGATTAATTAGTCGTTTGGTCATTCAGTCATTTGGTGCTTAGGCTTTTATATGTATAGATGCCATGAATAACTAAAACAAATATAATTTATGTAGACACAATAAATACCCTGTAACATGGAAGAATACGCCCAAATGTAATACTTAATACAAAAAGGTAGATCACTTTTTATATACAAGCAAACACAAATTACTAATTCCAAACAATAGATTCCCAAGGTCATCAACTTGTACTCATAAGAAGTTTTGTTTTTGTGTGTTTTTTTAAATATATTTTATTGATTTTTTACAGAGAGGAAGGGAGAGGGATAGAAAGTCAGAAACATCAATGAGAGAGAGACATCGATGAGCCACCTCCTGCACACCCCCTCTTGGAGTTGTGCTCACAAGCAAGGTACATGCCCCCTACCGGAATTGAGCCTGGGATTTTTCAGTTCACAGGTCAATGCTCTATCCACTGAGCCAAACCGGTCTTGGCCATAAGAAGTTTTGATTTTACAATTATAAGAGCATATACTGATATTATTGAACATTAATGTTGAATTAAAATAGATACGTAAAATGTTACAATTTATTCCATGGTAACAAAAGAACTTATTCTATAACAAACTTCAAAAACACTGTGGACTTGAAAATAAACACTTGAGTGTTCTTATATCTCTATTACCGTGCATTAGACTCAGTTCAACTATGGATTTTAAAGTGATATAATTGTTGTGCTTGAACTATGCCAGCCTCCATTTGGTCATATTAAATTCTAGAGAATACAATATTATTTGCAACCATGTATCTCACCACCCCTCATTTCCAAGCTTAATTCCTACATGTTTTGGATTGATATCCAAGTAAGGAATGAACACAGTTTGCATGTATCTTTTTACATTGCTTTTACTAAGCAAAGTCTCAGGAGTAAACTTGACATGGGTCTTCTTTATGCTCAAAAACATTATTTTCTGAATTAAAGCATTTCCTTAGAAGTTGGAAAAGCTGAAAAAATGTGAGTTAAGAAAAAGAGTTCATGCAGAGGAAGAAGCTATTCCTTTACACCCTGTTTTTCCTTTGGCCTTTCAATACCATGTCTGGAGGCGGGGTAGTCACTGAAAGAACAGAATGGAACTGATCCAATGAGGTGTCATGTAACATATATACACTATCTCACTTAATCTGAAGAAAATATTATTTCCCTTTTACAAATGAAAAATAATACTAAGAGGGATAAGGTTATGTTAATTCATAAGTTTGGAAAACAGAATGCATATCTTGGACATTTACCTTTGCTTACTTCTTTGGTGGTCGAATGCAGTCTTGTGGCTTAAATACTATTTGTATGTCAATAATCCAAAATCTACATCTATATCCATATCTATATCCATGTCTATGTCTATGTCTATGTCTATGTCTATGTCTATATCTATAACTATATCTATATCTATCAAGCTTGGACCATTCCCTGACCCTTATTTTTCCATAAGATATCTCTCCTTAGGTTCCTAAAAGACTACTCAAACTCAACATGTCCAAAATTGAACGATTTATATTCATCTCTCAAAGCCTGCTCCAACCTTGGCCTTTTCCATTACAGTTGATGGCAACTTCATCTTCCTATTTTCTCATGCCAAAAACCTTGGAATCCATCCTGGTCTCAAATCTCAAAGACCTTGGAGTCCATCCTGGACTCAAGTCTTCAAATCTGTACGAAATCCTGTAGGCTCTATAGTCAAAATATCTCCAAACTGCAACCACATTTTTACCACCTCTGTATTCATCATCCAGGTAAAAGACATTATCAGTGTTCATCTGAATTATTGCAATAGTGTTGTAACTAGCTTCTTCACTTAAAAATTTATCCAAAATCCAGAATTATCTTTTTAAAATGCAAGACTATATACCTCTTCTGATCACAACCCTTCAATGGAGTCATCTTAATCAGAGTAAAAAAAAAGTCTTTACAAGGTTCTGGAAGATCCTACATGATCTGCACCACAACCTTACCTCCATGACCTTGTGTCCTAATACTCTCCCTCTCACTCCCCTAAGTCCAGCCTTCGTTGCTTCCTGGATGTTCATACCAGGTATGCACTCACTGCAGGGATTATACACAGACTATTCCCACCTCCTGAAGAGCTCTTCCCCCAGATACACACAACTTGCTCCTATACTTGCTTCCAGTTTTTTCCAACTATTGCCTTCTTAGTGGAATTTATTTTGACCATTAAATTTTAATTTAATGATACTTAATTTAAATGATACTTTCCCTCCCAAAAACCCCTCACACACCCTCTCTGGTTTACTGTTTTCTTCATGGCACTTAACAACTTTAAATGCATTATACAAATTTTTATTTTTTTGTTTATAGTCAGTGACCCCTAATGTAGGATATGAGCTCTATGGACATGTTAATTTATGTTTATTTCATTCACTATTATAACCTAAGAGCCTAAATTGAGTCTAACATTATAAACTAGAGGCCCAGTGCATGAAATTTGTGCAATCAAGGTCCCTCAGCCCAACCTGTGGCCTCTCACAGCTGGGGAGCCCTCAGAGGATTATCTGACTGCCAGCTTAGGCCTGGTCCCGTTGGAGCGACCAGTTGAATATCCTTAGTGTTGCTGCAGAGGTGAGAGAGGGTCCCACCACCACTGCTGCACTCGCCAGCTCTGAGCCCAGCTTCTGGCTGAGTAGTGCTCCCCCTGTGGGAGCACACTGACCACCAGGGGGCAGGTCCTGCATTGAGTGTCTGCCCCTGGTAGTCAGTGCATGTCATAGTGACCAGTCATTCAGCCATTTGGTTGATTTGCATATTATCCTTTTATTATATAGGATATATTTTATGAAATGAATGACTCAATCTAACATTTTATTCTAGTCAACTTTGACTATTAATCCTACCTCTTTGTTTGTTTCTCATTAAGAAGCATTTTAGCCTTAGATTAAATACCTCTGGTTCATTAGAAATTCTATAAACATCTGATTGTTCAGTTGCAATGGAATCTCCATAAAACCATGCCAGGTCTTAACTAATCCGGAATCATAACATGAAAATATGTTCATCCTCTACTGAATTTTCATCAGCAGTCTTTCTAGACACAAATATCTTCATATCTATATTCCTTATATTACTCTTAGGAAATAAGAACACATGACCAGAGGAACAAAATCAGCAAAAACAACACGGTAAAGTATGAAAAAAGAAAATCTGGTGAAACAATAGTGAAGTGAAGGATAAATGCAAACGCAGACCAGAAAAAAATATTTACAAATGCTCAAAAAAGATGTAATTAATGAAATTAATGTTTTAAGATTTGGATCATGAAAAAAAAATCATTACAAAAGTATAGAACATAAGAATAAAAGGTACAAAGTAGAAGTCACCTGAAATATTTAACCTACCAAACTGCTAGTGAAAGGATCACAAACCCTCTGAGGAAGCAAGTCAATATTTGTCCAGGAAAAGCTGAGTTGAGAATGAAAAGCAATGAACCTTTATTGAGCTCATCCTACATCAACATACTGGGCACTTAGCAACATATTGATGCTCATAGAGTTTTAGTTAACTTAATTGAGTTGGCCAGAAACAGAGAATGGATTAGAATATACCTGCTTGATTCTAAGCCTCACTCACAAGTTCAGAAAGCAATAGCTTTTCTCTGCTATGGGTCAAAGCAGAAGTTTTTGTAGCTAAAGAACAAAGATAACTGGGGAGTGGTGGGGGTGAGGATTGTTATACCCTACTACCTACAGGCTCAGCAAAACCTATGCCTTTATTTGAATATCCCATTCCAAGGCCCCAGTAAGTGGTATAATCCTCACAGTTTCGCTGATCATCATCAGATAGCATTAACTCCCCTGTCTATGTAAATCTACCAGCAGAGATTGGGAGGAAGTCTTCCATAAACATGGGAACAAAACAATGAGGCAGGCCATCAGCATGGTCACCAGTCCTCCAAACATTCACTGAGAACCCAGTAGGGTTCAACTCTCAATCTGCTTGATATTAGGAATACTGAGATAAATTCCACAAGTGCTTCTGTCTCAGTTCATTCAGACTGCTGTAACAAAACACAGGCAGGTAGTGTGTAAACAATTAAAATTTCTCACAGTCTGAAGGCTGGAAGTCCAAAATAGGGTGCCAAGATTGATTAGGTGAGGGCCTTCTTCTGGGTCTATTCGAAAGGAACCCAGCAGATACCCATTTACCAAATGGAGAACAACAGAATAACTAGTTGCATCTCCAAATTCCAGACTCCGCAAGAACCTATTTTATATCCTGGTGCTCTCAGGAAGTAAGGTGGGATCTTACTCTAGCTATAACTGACACTATTGCTCCATTGATATTAGCTTTAAGAAAGAAATGCAGAGGCTGGAAATTAGGAGGAGCCAACAAAGGGGTAAAAAAAAAGTTTTTGCATTAATTATACTTTTAAGTATTTGTTTGCAAACCTGACAAATCACCAAATCACAAGTAAGAGTAAGGGGGAAAAACTGACTAATTGGTAAAAGATTGTAAGTATTTAAAATATATGTATATATAGTTGTCATAGTGGGTTTCAAAAAAAATTATACACACACACACACACACACACACACACACACATAACATACACACACTGAGTGGCCAGATTATTATGACCTCTGAATGCATAATAATCTGGCCACTCAGTGTGTGTGTGTGTGTGTGTGTGTGTGTGTGTGTGTGTATGTGTGTGTGTGTTAATTATAGGCTTGGTGCATGAATTTGTGCGTGAGTGGGGAACAGCTGGTCTGGCCAGGGGGAGAGGACATGGACAGTTGGCTGGCCTGCCTGCTGGTCAAACCCCTGGTTGAGAGGACAATTTGCATATTAGCCTTTTATTATATAGGATATACACTGAGGGGCCAGATTATTATGCATTCAGAGATCATAACAATCTGGCCACTCAGCATATATGCTAATGATAAAGAAAAATGGAGAGAGATTTGGAAAAATGTGAACAAGTCCAATCAAAGGGTAGGGGAACAAAAAAAAATAAGAGAACAATAAACAGGATAAAAGCAAAATGTAAAAAAAGAGAGAAAGAGAAAAAAGAAACAGCTCTGCCCCTTTCTTTTATAACTACAGTGGTACCTCAAGATATGAGTTTAATTCATTCCGTAACCTTGAGGTGTGGGAAACTATGAGATGCTCCAGTCTCGGTAAACTGGTGGGTTTTGTGCAGCCGGCTGATCTGCTCGATTACTCATATCTCAACTGTTGCTCTTATTTCAAAGCAAAAATCGCTCGCTCGCTCGACAGCTCGTATCTCAAAAATCTCGTATGTTAGGGCACTCGTATCTCGAGGTACCACTGTATCTATGAACCACTGAATTTTGCTACCTCTTTAGTGAACCTGGGTAAGGCCAGAGGATAGGTATTCTCAGGATTCCTTCATTGTGGCCAGACAGGTCTGTCCATTCAGCATTATGGACAATGGGACATAACAGATGACTGTTGAAGGATGGAGCAAGCCACAGAAATAGATAGATAGATAGATAGATAGATAGATAGATAGATAGATAGATAGATAGATGATAGATGATAAGTAGATAGAGATGATAGATAGATGATAAGTAGATAGAGATGATAGATATAGATAGATAGATAGATAGATAGATAAGTAGATAGAGATGATAGATATAGATAGATAGATAGATAGATAGATAGATAGATAGATAGATAGAGATAGATAGATAGATAGGATAGGATAGAGAGAGAGATTACAATAATACAATGCCACATTTTGAGTCACCAAGTTCCCCAAGTGGGAAAAAAACAAATTTACTTTTTATACATTGTTAGCAGTAAAATATAAAGATTTCAGTCCTTCAATACAAACTGCATACTTAAGTTATGTGTTACATAGTAATGCAGTGCTTGGGCTATGAGATCCCTTTCTGTGAATGCCATGGGTTTGTTGTTTCTAAGATAAACTCGGTTGAGTCAACTATAATAATCATACCTAGTAACAGTGAATATTTATTTTATTTACACACCTTCAGTATCAGGCTCTGAGCTAAGCATTTCATATGTTTTTCTTTATTCTTTGAAATGCTCCAAAAGTAGTGATGCTTCTGTTCCTTTATGAATGAAGGAATTGAGGCAGTGATGCCAAATAGCCTGATTTAGAGCTGGAATTCACATTTGTCCTCTCTGACCATAAGGCCTGTGCTCTGAATGACTCCACTATAGGATGCTACTTCTGCTCTGATATACTCAATAGTATCCTGTATTCATGTAGAGCTTAATTATATTTAAATTGCCCTTTCAGACTGTGGCTCATTTGATCCTTGCATTTACTCTGTTAAACAGGCAAAGATAGGTTCTTTCCCATTTTATAGGTAAAATCATTGAGAGTCAGCCAGATTAAATAGCTTCCACCAATCTAATTAATACATGACAAAGTTAGAACCTATATGCACATCATCCAACTTCAAGTCCAGTGCACTGTCTACTGCATCACACTCTTTGCCATCCTACTTCTTCTCAGAACAAGCAAGATTTGTCTTCATACTGCTACTTACAAATAATAAGTATCAGGGAAATATATATAACTAGGGGCCAGGTGCACAGAATTCATGTATAGGGGTGTGTGTGTGTGGCAGGGGGAGTGGGAGGGGGCTGTCCCTCAGCACAGCCTGCATCCTCTCCAATCTGGGATCCCTTGAGGAATGTCCAACAGCTCGTTTAGGCCCCATCCTCCTAGGATCATGGGGCCTAAATGGGCAGTCAGACATCCCTCTTACAATCCAGGACTGCTGGCTCCTAACTGCTCACCTGCCCACCTTCCTGATTGCCCCTAACCACTCCCCTGCCAGCCTGATTGACCCTAACTTCCCTCCCCTGCAGACCTGGTCCCCACAAACTGCCCTCTTCTACAGGTCTAATACCCCCCAACTGCTCTCCTCTACAGTCCTGGGTCCCCCCAACTACCTTCCCCTGCAAGCCTGGTCCCCCTCCCCCTAACTGCTCTCCCCTGCAGGCTTGGGTCCTTCCCAACTGCCCTTCCCTGCAGACCTGCTTGCCCCTAACTTCCCTCCTCTGCTGGCTTAGTCACCCTTAACTGCCCTCCCCTGCAGGCTTGATCACCCCCAAATGCTCTCCCTTGCAGATCTAGTCACTCCCTTGCTGGCTATCTTGTGGTGACCATCTTGTGTCCACATGTGGCCAGCCATCTTGTGTGTTGCCGTGATGGTCAATTTGCATTTTACTCTTTTATTAGATAGGATAGAGGCCTGGTGCATGGGTGGGGGCTGGCGGGTTTGCCCTGAAGAGTGTCCCAGATCAGATTGGGGGTTCTTTTGGGGTATAGGGTGCCCTGAGCGAGGGGCCTGTGGTGTTTGCAGGCTGGCCACACCCCCCAGTGACTCAAGCAGAGGCCTTGGTATCTGGGATTTATTTATCTTCTATAATTGAAACTTTGTAGCCTTGAGCAGAGCCAAGCCTCCTGCTCACTCAGTGGCCACAGCCATTTTTGTTGGGTTTTATTTATCTTCTGTAATTGAAACTTTATAGCCTTGAGGGGAGGCCTGGGCCTGCCAGGGTGTGTGGAAAGCTCAGATTCCTCCATTTTCAGGGGCAACTGAAGCCTCCTGCTCTCTCCAGCTCTGTGGCTGCCACCATTTTTGTTGGGATTTACTTATCTTCTATAATTGAAACTTTGTAGCCTTCAGTGGAGTCCACAGTCCGCCAAGGTGTGCAGGAAGTTTGGCTTCCTCCATTGCCAGGGAAATTCAAGCCTTCTGCTTGAACCATAGCCACAGCCATTTTGGTTTGGTTAATTTGCATACTTGCTCCTGATTGGCTGGTGGGCGTAAATTGTGGATGTGGCAGAGTGATGCTTAATTTGCACATTAGTCTTGTAAAAGATAGGATGCTTCTCAGTTGCTTTAAATTATCTCCTCCTCTTACCCCTGCCATCTCATTAGATTTAAACAGCAATCCTCGTATAATAGGGAGCTATAAATTTGCCTATTTTGCACTTGGCAAAGGAGATTTTGCTTAAAGCATTGCTTGAAGATCCAGCATAAATACTGAACCAAAAACCAGAGAGACAAGTTTCCTCCTTCCACACCCAGTTTCCTTCTATATGTTCTTGTGAGTTTTTATTTCAATTTATTTGCTTAGAGTTTCAGGTGGACTTCTTTGATGGAGCTTTTCATACCTGCCTCTTCACTGCTAGTCCCAAGGCCCCTGCCCATGTCAGACTTCCTGTTTCCTGTGGATCATTTTTTTAGGTCTTACATTTTTCACACCACTCACTCCATCCCCTCGTGGTCCTGTTCCAACAAACCTGACTTCAAAGTGAGTTGCTGATTCCTAAATCCTCCTTCCTTGCTCCCTCCAAAGGCATCATCGTGCAGGTCCTTTTCCTTTCAAGAGTTTTACTGCTAATCACAAGAGGGAAATCAGAAGGGGGAGTACAGCACTCACCTTGGAGCAGTTACACAAGCCAGAATGTCCTTCTCACTTCATATCTAAAGCTCCTGATTTCCATCTGAGGTAGCAAACTGAAGCCTCCATATGTCTCTCCTAAATAATATACAGTCATTGAATCATCCCTGGGCAGGGAATTGGTATCCCACTCAACTGATCCCTGCCCTTGCCCAGCATTTTGTGTACTACCACTAAGAATACTGTTATAATCGAATGCTTGTGCCCCCCACCCCCTAAATTCGTATGTTGAAACCTAATCCTTAGTAGAACTCTTCGAATTTGAGTAGGTCATGAGGATGGAGCCCTCATGTATGAGATTAGTGAATTTATAAAAGAGAACCCCATGGAGGTTCCCTCCCCATTCCGCTGTCTTTAAAGGTGAGAAGACAGCTGTCTATGAAGCAGGAAGTTGGGCCTTGAACTTTCCAACCTCTGAAAGTATGAGAAAAAATTCTCTTGTTTAAGTTGATTTTTTATGTCATATGAAGATATATGCTATTTTGGTTATAATAGCCTAAATGAACTGACAAGAACTATATATAAACACCTCCTTTCTCACACTCAGATCAATGTTTGGGCGTTCCCTTCTCTTTCTCTTCAGCCAGTGAAACAGTTCCCATGATACAATTCAGTCTAAGCATGGAGATGCCACTCATGCAACCTGGCTGTGTAAAACTCATGCCAACCCCTCTACTATCGCTGTTGCTTCTCTCTCATCCTCTTCTCAGGAAGAAAAAGTTCTTTTTTTCTATCTTCTTGCCCATGGGGTGGGCAGATCACCTATCTTTAGATCCAGGGCTTCCCGCTTGACCCACCACTCAGCCCAGAACTTTCCTAGACATCTTGAGGCCTAATGCTCCCCGAGGAAGTACTAATTCATTGATGTCTGCCAGATTCCTGAAGTGGGCAAAATTACTGTGGATCTTTTCCTCACCAATGGTCTCTTTTACTAGACTGAGAAGTACTATTTGAAAAATTAAAATGAAATATATGCATAGGTGGATAATTGAATAGATAGATGATGATGATGATGATGATGAAGATAGATGATAGATAGATAGATAGATAGATAGATAGATAGATAGATAGATAGATACCAAAAAAATAAATACTTTGTGCTACTTTGCCTCAGTGGCAAATATGTATTTCCTGAAGTCCCATGGACAGAAAGACACTTGATGAGAATACCATTGAATTTCCCCATAGATTAGATATGGGCATTTTGTCAAGGAAGCAGATTGCCTGGGGTGGCAATGCGAGAATGAAAGACTATTTATAAAGAAAGAAGGTAAATACTGCCAAGAAGTCAAGTGTAACTAGTCTTCCCTCTCGTTTTATCCTTTCCATCAATAGCACAGACCATGAATAAAAACGTAATTTCTTGAAGAGAATGACTATTGCATGGAAAGAAACCACTTGTCACCAATATCATACACTGCAAACTTTAATATTTTATATTATTTATTATAATCAGGTCAACCAAGTGCCACTATATTATCCAGTGAATATTGTTTTATTTTATAGAATCATTCTTTCTTGTGATTGTGTATAAGGAGATTTACCTGACATTGTCAAACCTGTACTGCCTGGGTGGCCCAGTTGGTTGGAATGTTGCTTTGTACACCAATAGGTTGAAAGTTTGATCTAACGTTGGAGAGGTTACCGGGAGGCAACCGATTGATGTTTCTCTCTCTCTCTGGTGTGTATGTGTGTGACTCTCTCAAAAAAAAAATCAATAAAAACATATCCTCACATAAGGATTTCTAAAAAGAAAGAAAGAATAAGGTCCTTTTTTTTTCTTTTTTGAGGATCTAGAGCAGTTCTGCCTTTCCAATGTCCTTATGATTTAGGTTAGTATGTGTGAAGATAAAACAACAAAAAACCTATTCATGTTCACTAAATCTTGACCAGTGAAACTTCCCCTCCAACACCAGACAGTTGGAATCAATACATTTTCTTGAAATATTTTGTCAGTGTGGCATTGAGAGTACCTTAGAAACTGTAGGCATTTGGCTGTTTCTTCATGAAAAAGGTCACTGTACTAATAAAGATATGTGATTTCTATTTCTCCTTTGGTGTACTGATTTTCTCTTCCCACCATGGGACTCAAAGACTAGCTTACCTGATGTCCTTACAGTAACCCTGGTTCTACTGTTTTACAAAAAAATCATGAGTGCGAAGATGTGTGTGTATTATGGACAGACAATGAATATGAGAGAGAGACAGAGAGAGAGAGAGAGAGAGGTAGGAGAGAGTGCACGTGCACCCACTGGCATGTTCATCTAAATAGTTTTATTATTTCTTACAGCATCACTTACATTACAAAAAACAGTACACTGGCGTAAGTTTCAAACATAAAAACTTGCCAATAATATTCTAAAAAGGGACAATAGCAGTATCAGAGGAAATAGCCTTGCTCCAAATATAATTTTACATTTTGAAATATGATTTACTTTTTGGATTTCAGGAAGGCAACTACCATTCACAAATATTTCAAGTGGGAGAAATGAAGTGGTTCCTATTAGTTCCATAATTTGGAATTGCTGCTAGCAGATTTTCCAT
Organism: Lasiurus borealis; assembly: GCA_004026805.1. NCBI lineage: Eukaryota > Metazoa > Chordata > Mammalia > Chiroptera > Vespertilionidae > Lasiurus > Lasiurus borealis. Next base: position 18,763 of record PVJN01021210.1, read on the forward strand.
ATCAACTGCCATTTCTTTTTTCTTTTTTTTTTTTTTTAGAAAATATAACAAAATCTTAATAGTTCTGCATTTCAGACCTTATTGTCAGCTCGGCTGATGCTGGAGACAAAACTGTGTAAGTGGCTCCCTCTGGTGCTGCTACTAGTACTAGTTTTTTATTCACAAACGTAGATGTGAACCAGATTGTCTTGGAAAGGTAAGCTGAAGCCCTCTGGGCCTATATAACTAGAAGTGTCTCCTGGGACAGAATTCCACTTGGAATAAAAATAGATGAGGGTAACATCTGTTATGATATGAGGACAGACATAAGTTCTTCCTTGGCTTTTCCCTTCATTTCATTTACCAATGGGAAGGAACTGCAGAAGGTAACAGAAAGGTCATGTTCACTGAACCTTGGTCAGAGTTTCACATTCTTGTTGCTGAAAAGGCTGATGCCCCCCAAAACCCTTTAAGTAGTCCTAATGGATCTCCACATGGCCTTCAGTCACCAACCCAGGACTCCACTTTGACCTGTGGCTTACACAGCAGTGATGAGAACAAAAGTAGGTGCATAAAAAGTCTGTTGCAAGAGGCAACCGAAGGATCCAGAACAGCATCTCTGAATGGCAGTGGGGAGGAAGCTGGCAAAAATCTTCTACATGGCAATGATCCATAATTGATGCTGATGACCACTCTTGTCAATATCAGTCCCACCCACCGACAGCCAAGGTTTGAAATGTAGGCTTTTGGGTAGGTCACTACAGTGACGGGTCTAAGACAGTCTCTAGGCTCTCCCTTGTGGATGTTGCTCTCCTTCCCCCCCAGAGGCAGCACATCCTCCCTGATCCATTTCTCTAAAGCACAGCGTAGCCTCCACCAGCAGCCAGAATGTTAATGCATTATCACTCTGTACACTGAGAAAACAAGTGACCATATGTAGCCTATGCCAGTAGAGCTGTAACTGTGAAGAACAATGGCTCTGAGTCAACAACAGAATTAAACTACTCCCTCTTGTGAAGCTCTTCTGAATATTTTAAGTGTTGCCTTGAAAGTGTGGGATTATGTGCAAGCATAAACATTAACTTAATGCATTTTTTTTTTTGGTTTGAAATATGCCAGAATTTAAAAATCAGAATTGAAATGCAGAAAATAACTTTGAGATAAATTTAATTTTTTTCAAGTGTGATTAAAACATGATTGAAGAGGCATACTTTAAGTATAATTAAAGTTGTTTTGTAATTAAGAGATTTAAGCATGTATAGAAAATGATACGGCTTAGTTTGGAGATTTTACAAAGGCACCTATTAAACACTCCCTCCCCAGCAAGCCCATGACTCAAATGTTTTCACATCCTGATGCTGGTAGAGTCCTTCTATTTGTTAAAGCTGTCAATTTCACCATTTCTAAGTGCTTTATACTTCTTTCATGTATGAATAAAATAAAACAGCCCTATCTTTCTTGCATTACCCAGAACAGGGATGCAGAATACTCTAATTTCAAAGGCTCCAAAGAATTCCCAGAATCTCAGACATGGTTTGATTTATCCCTTTCTTCTCCACTGTATCCACCATCTCTGATCTCATACATAAAGGGGGTGTGATAAATAGCTGTGATTGAGTGAGCAGAGTGTGTTTGTGTATCCACCTGAAGGGTTATCATAGTAATAAGAACACTTGTGGACATTCTTCATGTGCCAGGGCAAGGTACTATAATACATTATTTAATTTAATCCCACAACAGCCCTATGAGGATGACATTATCAACCCTATTAGACATGTAGATAAGCTAAATCAAAGAAAGGATGAGGACTACACAGAATCACACATTTGAATACTAACATAGCAACAGGGTCACCTTTTGGGCTAAAGAATGAGGCAGAAGAAGTTTGTTTTCTTGGTCTTGTCAATTTTTGTTAGCCCCTTTCCCACCTCCCGCTTTCTCAATCCTCTAACCTCCCCTGGGGGTTGGCTCTTGGCCTGCCTGTAGGGCTAGTCCTAAAGCATCCTTCCGGTGGTAAGAGACCTGGTTTAAACTGATCTCACTGGCCTTTCATTCATTTTAGCTGAGTATCACATGGAATGAGGCAAAATTCATACAAATGTATGCGTACTAGAGTGTTGGCTCCTGACATTCAGAGTTACTTTTGCAATAGTACCATGTGTGATAGAAAGTTTTTATACAGAAAGGGAGCCATGGAAGAGACTGCAGTGATCAGGAGGCATGAGTATGGAAGGAAATAAATCATATTCATGAGAGTAAGAAAAATTTATGCTGGATTGATTTTCCTGGTGACCAAGAACACATTTCCTAGCGTCTTTCCCGTTTCTCATTTAAACAGTCTATGAAATATGAATAACCTTTCAAAGAAAAGTAGTTATTTCTTCTCATGCTTTCTCATCTGTGCCTTTTACCCACAACTTTCAATTAAATCACACAGATAGTTGGACAGATTAATAGAGTAGATACACACACACGCACACACACACATTATTATTATTATTATTATTATTATTATTGCTTTGTAAGCTTGAGTATAGTAGGAAAGGGGTATTGCAAACTTAAAGTTACTCTTTATGCTCTCTGTATCCCCCTGAAGGGTTATTCTACTCCAGGGACTGTGCCTTCTTTCTGTCCCAAAGCATCATCACCTCACTATCTCTTACTTTCAGGGTCGCATGGTAGATAGAGAACCCCATACTTCTGTGAAGTCTCAGACTTCTTTGGAGAGTAATGGCATTCTAAACCGAACACCAGGACTATTCCCAGTGTATTTCTGACTGGCAGAGCCATCATGAACCGATTCGTGAGAAATTATGACCATGTTTATGGAGTTCCATAGAAAACATGCTCAGATTCCTTCCCTCTTCCCAGGTTGCTGGTTATTCTAGCCACTGACTCCCAAAATGAGCTGCTGTTTTTTACAGAGAGTGGATTCAACGAGAGTCAGGAGGGACATATTGATTTCATGTGCAATTTAGTAGAAACAGAGGGATATATCTCACTTGAAACTGCACCTCTTAGACCTTAGAAAAATGTTACACGGTTGTTGTTTTTTAAGTGATGAGGGTGGTCGCTGGATGTTAAAAGACAGATTAGCACCGACCAGAGCCTGTTTCCCTTAAGCAAACGAGACATTTTGATCACAAATGTCCTGTGAAAGGGAGGACAGGCAAGAAAATACATTTGGAGTGGCAGTGTTTCTGGTACTTTCTGAGGAGAAAGCACCCAAGTTAGAAAACAGTATCTGCCCAGGCTATGATAAGAAGAATCTCCTCATTGGATGACAAACAACCAAGCAATCTCAAATTGATTTGGTACCAGCCAGTGACATTAATAGACATATGCTCAGAAAGTTCTATTTTTCATTCAGAATAAATTAATTTGTTTTCTGTTAGAAATGAGTTTTTCCTGGTATGAGTGATATAAACCAGTTTTTCCAAGGATTGTTTATCTCAGAGTGAATATACAATTAATATTTATGATCTGCAGAGGTCCTGAGCCAAACTATTCAACACAGAAAGATATCTATCTTTTCAATAAGCACCATTTTTTTCTACAGTAGTATTTCTCAATGTGAGGTGTTTTTTTATTATTATTTATTTTTACTTTCAAAAAAGTTTAAAATGACCAATTACCTCTACTACATGTCCTAGTCTTAAATTTTATTTCGTTCAAGCAACGCTTTGCTTTCACTTCTCCATTTAGACATAACCCAGTCTTCTTCAAGGAAGGGTGAAGGAGAGAGTGGTAAGAGATCAACCAAAGGTCTTGTATGCATGCATATAAACATAACAAATAGACAGGAGAGGTGTGAGGGCCTGAGCTGGGGAGGGTGGGGGGGTGGTGAGGGAGTGGCCAGGGAAAGGTCAAGCGGGGTGTAGGGGGAGAAGGAGACGTATGCAATACTTAAAATTTTAAAAAAATTTTAAGAAACACTTTTTTCATAAATCTGCCTAAAAATTAAACTTCATTTTCTGTAAGTTCTAGCAAGTCTTGCCTGCACTTCTAAACTAATAATTATATAGTTACAGGTATATATCACATGGGGTGCTGATATATTTATTACTGCCCTGTATGTAAAATTAAGACATTACATAAAGGCATCACACGAAGATCAGAATAGTCTGGTCCAAGTCTTATCATTGTATACCAAGGAAGTGATGTCTTATCTCAGCCTCATTTCTATCCCCTGCAAACTGAGAATGTCGACCTATTATTGTTTAAAGAGCCATTATGACCCTTTCAACTTCTTAGCTGAAAATGCCATTGGATATTTTTTGGGGAAAAAAAATTAAGTGAATTATTTCTTTTTCTAACATGTTTGACAGATCATCTGGAATCAATAATTGTGATTTTCATCTTTAGTCATAAAAAATATGATTGCAATGTGAATATAACCTCAACACCCTAATTAATGGTCTAAGACTCTAAGCCATTAAATTATCTTTTCCATCTTAAATTCCAATATCTTGAATAGTTTTCTTATGGAGAAAGTGACCTAAGTATAGGATTAAAATAATTTCAATTAATCATTCAATGAAACTCTACTTATTTGCAGCGATATTATATGTGCATTTCTACACTTTAGTTGCATTAAAGGAGAGCTTTGAGAATATATAGTCAAAAGAGGAAAGGTATTTTTCATGCTCTATAAATCACCTTGCTTTTTGGGAAAATAGGTAGGTGAGAGGGAACACAGTGTTTTCTTTGTGGCGACTGCAGCTACAATAAGGGAAGGGAGAGTGGCATACCTCTGGAGAGCTTGTTATTCATCAGAAAGTAAATACCCAGCTTTCTGGCCACTTAAGAGCAGTGGCAATTTTCAAATACAATGCAAGGAAGAAACACTGTTGTCTGTGGAGCTGCATATTAAGAACTGTCAAGCTATATCCACAAAAACTAGCCTCTGACTGATCCAACCCCAGTCTCTTCTTCCTTTTACTCATATTTTTTAAATCAGTGGAATGTGGTTGGGTAATGTTAAAACAAAACCCAACAAAACCTTCATTTGTATCTGCCAATGTTCTCTTGCTGAAGATTTTCTTTTTAAGCAGAGCATTTATATATAGTGATAGTTATTTCCTTGTGGGAGATTTCTTTGTTCTTCATGGAAAAATGTATTACCCCCTTGCCTCTTCTCACTTTTGCATCCTTTGTTGGCCTTTGATTTGTTCAGTGCTCTTTCTCATCCAGGAGAAGGGCCCTTAATCCTAACAGTTCTATTGAACTTTCTGCATTGCTTGCAGAACAAATACAATATTTAGTGGTGAGGTGAGCACAGTTTTGGGAATTCTTAAAGTAATGTATTTGTTGATATTAAACTTCTTATACCTATAAAAGATGGATATTTTATAAAAATCTACATCTATTTAAGTCTAAGCGGCTTTTTATTAAATTTTAAAAAAATTCTAAATGATTTAGTTGGGGTGTGCCTTCTTTCTAAAGTGTATATAAAATAATAACACATCCTGTAATCCAGTGGTTCCTTAGTTTGTGGGTAAATATGACATATTAAATACATAATTAAACCTTCTATTCCCTGAGGGGGGCTTTGGGAAGTTGCAGCTCCTAGGGTTAATGCTGTGAGCCTTAATCATTTCACAGTGCATTGTTGAATACAAGCTACTGCATAGGTCCAGAAGAAAGAAATTCAGAAAGGTGATTAGTAAACATACCCCCTTTGTGGTCTTCACTTAATACAAGAGTGCCCTCTAAACTGTGAATCTATTTCAAACCCAACTTCCCTGTTTCCACTTTCAAATACATCCATTAAAACAAAAAGGGGAGGCATCTATTTCTGACCCTAAACATAGATAGAATTACTAACTATAATTTTAAGATTTTAAGTTTGGTTCAGAAATCAGACACACACACACACACACACACACACACACACACACACACTCTGGAGGCAATGAGTTTGGGTCAAAGGTGGTTTCTGAGATGCAAACAGCTTCAAGCGTGGAGCCTGAAAAAAAGAGCACAGGCTAGATGGAAAGATGAGACACTCTGAAAATGCATCTGATGAAAAACAGTGTGGAGTTTCCTCAAAATATTAAGTATGGAGCTGCCATTTGATCCAGTGATCCCACTTCTAGGAGTATATTCTAAGAAGCACTAATCAGAAAGAAAATATGCACATTTTTTGCACATAGCAGCACTGTTTACAATAGTTAAGATCTGGAAACAGCCGAAGTGCCTATCAGTAGATAAGTGGCTAAAAACACTGTGATACATTTACACCGTGGAATACTAGGCAGCTGTAAAAAAAGAAGGATCTCTTACCCTTTGACACAGTGTGGAGGGACCTAGAGAGTATCATGCTAAGTGAAATAAGTCAGTCAGAGAAAGATAAGTATCACACTATATCACTCATATATGGAATCAAATAAACAAATGAAACTGGAAAACAAAATAGATCCAGAGACATGGAAGTATGCAACAGAATGACAAATCTCAGAGGGAAGGATGGGGGTGGGGTGAGTCAGGAAAAGATTAACCAAAGAATGTACATTCATATATGCATAACATATGGACACAGAAAATAGTGTGGTGAAGATCTGGGCGGGGGGGGGAGGGAGTAGGGGAGTGGGGAGGAGAAGATCGATAGGAGGGGAAAAAAGGAGACATCTATAATACTTTCAACAATAAGATAAATTTAAAAAAAATAAATGATGATAGTCAGCATTTGTTTTGAGACAAAAAAATATTGCATTGAGACAAGAAGATATCAAATCCCTTCTTTTTAGTTATGGGTCTTTTACAATATGCTTTGTTGTTAAAGCTTATTTGCCCCTTTATACTGGATAGAAAGTTGTTGAGTAGAAATAAGGTTACTGCCCAGGCCAGGTAGCTTGACTTCTTATAGCATCATCCAGATAAGCCACGGTTGCCAATTTGATCCCAGGTTAGGGCACATAAAAGAATCAACCAATGAACACATAAATAAGTGAAACAAATTGACCTCTCTTTCTTGCTCTCTCTCTCTCTCTCTACCCTTTACTCATTCTCTAAAATCAATACATTAAAAATAATAATAATAAAAATAAAAAATGAAGTTACTGAAATGCTAGAGAGGAAAAAGGTTAAGAACAATTGCTCTCTGATCATAGAGAAAAATATGTATAATAAATTCATCTTATTTAAACTTTTTCTACATCTTCCTTCCCTTAGATTCCATCTGCCTGCAAATTACAATGTGGATCTCCATCAAAATGATTCAAGAACCACTGGTAGCTTTTTCCCCGGAAATCCCATTGTACATGCTGATGAGAACATAATTCAGCAGTTTACTGCACACAACATTGTCTAATTTTTGAGCATATATTCATTCAGAAAAATGACATTTACTGCGTGATATATCACAGCCTTCATTTGTTTGCACATGCATGTATACATGTACATATGTATTCTTCCTCCTTCCAAGTAGAAGCTGCTTATGATAAAAATCACACATATAATCAAACCTTGAAGCAAAGTTTAAGTTAAAAATGGATTCAAATAATGAAGCAAGATAAAAGGAGATGGTTAAGGACTCCTTTTTAAATTTAATACAAAATCTGCTGTGCTTCCCTCCCGAGAAGTCAGACAAAATATTGAAAATAAAGGCATATTGTTCTATGAGAGATAGTCACTGCTATGTGAGCTCAAAACTAGATCTGTCTCTTAGATCCTTCAAGCAAGCAGTTGAAGGTTCTAAGGGACAAAAGCAGGCGATCATCGTAATTTGGACATTAAGGAGGTTAAATCTTCCTTCATGACAAAGACTTGGCAAAAGAGTTCAGTTATTTCTCACATTATTCCTCAATTATTATTGTAGGAGCACATGACAAACACAGATGATCTACTAAGTTAGTAAAGAAGACATATTCTGGTTTATTTATGGTTGTTCCATGATGTAGTTATAAGTTGAAAATGTAGGACTTTGGATTTAGTCATGTAATGTAACATAATTGTGTTAGTAATAATTCTTTCTAAGGATGATTTATAGATTTTATGATTCTCTAGATACTGTTATTTTTTAAAATATCTATGAAACACCATGAAAGCAATCAATCTATGTCAGAAGCATGCAGCCTGACAGGTATACAGTTTATGTCCATGGATTCAAAGACCATTCAATATGTGTGTATGTGTATTCATGAGTGCAAATGCTCAAACATCCTATCTAATAAAAGAGTAATATACAAATTAACCATCATCCACTACACCCACTAGCCACGCCCACCAACCAATCAGGCGTGAGTATGCAAATTAATCCCAACCAAGATGGCTGCGGCCATAGAGAGAGTAGGAAGGATGTTTGGGTTTCCCAGCAATGTAGGATGCTGAGCTTTCCGCACACCCTGACCAGCCTATGTCTCCACTTAAGGCTACAATGTTGCAATGATCTTTCCTAATAGTAGGGAAACGTGTAAATTGACCATACCTCCACTATGCCCACAGATAATCAGAGTGAGTATGCAGATTAACCCAATAAAAATAGTAGTTAATTTACATACATACTGGGTCCCAGAAACCTCATTGGCACCCAGGTCACTCCCCGCCAGCCATCCCGTGTAGACTTTAGGCTTGGGGGCTGGGAGTACTGTAAGGCTGTAGGCTTGGGAAGGGGCCAAGCCTGGGATTGAAGGGGCAGGGGGATGCTCGATTCCCAAGCCTACAGCCTGTTTGGGAGGCTATAGGTTTGGGAAGTGACCAAGCCTGCCATCAGAGGGGCTTGGGAAGTGGCTGAGCCTAGAATCAGAGGGAAGGGGGAAAAAAATCAATGGAAACATATCCTTAAGTGAGGATAAAAATAAAAATAAAAAAATGACAATCTTATGAAAGGCACATCTTGAGAATGCCTAAAGGAAGTTGTCATTTTTTCATGGTGAAAAGACGAGTCCATATTGCTGAAAACACCTTGGTGGCTGCGGTGACCGGCAGTGGATACAGTAGCAGAGTGATGGGGCTGGCGCCTTTCCCTGATCAGCCTCGTCGCCTCCCGCAAAGGGACGCCAGACTGCTCCAACAAGGAGCGTGCCTAAACCATCAATAGGATATCCCCTGAGGGCTCCCAGTATGTGATTGGGGGCAGGCTCCGCTGAGGGACCCCTCCCCAGTGCAAAAGTTTCATGCACCAGGCCCCTAGTAGAAGATAAATAAATCCCAACAGAAATGGCTGTCACCACTGAGCAAACAGGAGGCTTGGCTCTGCTCTAGGCTACAAAGTTTCAATTGTAGAAGATAAATAAATCCCAGATACCAGGGCCTCCTCTTGGGTTGCCAGGGGGTGTGGCCAGCCTGCAAACCACCATAGGCCTCCTTGTGCCCCAAAAGAACCCCCACTGTGATCCAGGACACCCTTCAGGGCAAACCAGCTTGGCCCACACCCATGCACCAGACCTCTATCCTATCTAATAAAAGAGTAATATGCAGATTTATCATCACTCCAACACAGAAGATGGCTGCCCCCATGTAGTCAAAGATCCCGCCCCCATGTGGACACAAGATGGCCACCACAAGATGGCCAACAGGAGAGGGAGCTGGGAGGGACCAGGCCTGCAAGGGAGGATAGTTGGGGATGATCACGCCTGCAAGGAAGGACAGTTAGGAGTGACCAGGCCAGCAGAGGAGGGAAGTTGGGGGTGATCCGGCCTGCAGAGAAAGGCAGTTGGGGGGGACCCAGACCTGCAGGGGAGAGCAGTTTGGGGTGGGGGGAGTACCAGGCCTGCAAGGGAGGGCAGTTAGTGGCAAACAGGCTGGCAGGGAAGCAGTTAGGCATCAATCAGGCTGGCAGGAAAGTGGTTAGGAGATGATCAGGCTGATAGGCAGAGCAGTTAAAGGCAATCAGGAAGGAAGATGGACAAGCAGTTGTGAGCCAGCAGTCCTGGATTGTGAGAGGGATGTCCGACTGCCCATTTAGGCCTGATCCAGGTAGGGGTCCCAGAATGGAGAGGGAGCAGACTGGGCTGAAGGACCTCTCCCTCATGCACGAATTTCATGCACCAAGCCTCTAATATATATATGCCTAAGCAACCATTTGACCATTTGACCGATTTGACCGGTCGCTATGATGTGCACTGACCACAAGGGTCAGATGCTCATGGAGAAGCCGCCCCCTGATGGTCAGTATGCTCCCACAGTAGGAGTGCTGCTCAGCCAGACACAGGGCTCACAGCTGGCCACTGCAACCTGGACACCGCAGTGGAGCAGCAGCGAGCCTACCTAGAGGAGGCGACAGGCATAGTAGGGGCCATATGAGAAGGAGCAGCAGGGAGGAGTGGCAGGCAGGAGCAGCAGGCGACATTGGACTGCCAGCTTTAGCCTGATCCCCACAGGCCATGCCAAGGGACCCCACCCTCTAGTTTAATTATAATATAGGCATTCCATATTCTAAGAAATGTGATGAGGATATAATATTTATGGCACACCCTATAGATACCCTAGGTTACAGCTCTTGCCTTCTTTCTCCAGTAAGCAAGAGTTCTGGTTTTGTTTGTGTGACATCACTATGTCCAGAGAAAGCAGATCTGTCCTCCAGCCCAGGGGAAAAACCATCATTGGTCAAAACCAGTCATGGGAGGCATTTTCTCTTTGCCTGTGATGAGAAGAGGGAAGGGTCATAGCTTGAGTCAAGCAGGCATAAAGGAAATCTGCTGAGACCTTTGGAACCTTTTCCTCCCATTGCCATGAGAAAAAGCCTGCCTCTCATAGTTTTGCTTTGAGTGTGACTGTTTGAAGAGGTGACCTTTGGCTCTGTGGTAAACATACTATCTTCTTCCAAAGATGGGGAACCTACAAAATTCCAGTAAGGTTGTCTCAGAGCCCTGCATCCTGGAAGTGCTGAAGTAGCTAACCCTGGACCAGTATACCTCCAGAATCTTTGTTCTGCAAGGTAATGGAAGTGTTTGCTGTATAGGCCTGTAATTGGGCATTCTGTTACCTGCAAGCCAAAGTTTCTTAATAGGTAGCATATCTTATATTTCTATATTCTATACAGAAATGAGCACAAGTGGCATTCCACAAATTCATAAAGAATGAAAGACAAGAATAAGAAATTTAAAAACAAAAACAACTTTGTACTCAACCAGATAAGATCATTTACCATCACAGTCATGATAATCTTTGTAAAGTAGAATTCTTTCCTAAAATGGTCTCTAATAGCACTTTTTTTACCACACTGAGATAAATAATTGAGCAACCTTTAAAGTTACTATAGCCCATGATAACACATCTGTACAAGAAACCATTATTTAACCTAATGCCATCACTAGGAAATGTTATCTTTCTAAATACAAGCTTTATAAAGGAGTATAAAAACAATAGATATCCATTTGACAACATCTCCTTTGACAACATTTCTTGTGATTGGCCATTATTTAATTCATAGACATAAATATAAAACTACTGCTTTATTCACTGGATTACAGGAAATGAGGTGCCATCTGACATATATAGAGAGCAAGAAGCGGCCATTCTGCCCAGTTATTTTCCAAGTAAAATATCATCAGGCAAAAAAAAAATCTCAGTATCATCATAGTTGTTTTATAAATATTTAGCATGTGAAAAAAATATATCTATCCCCTATTATAGCTCTTTACTTTTTCTCTTTTTAAAAGTACTTAGTGAATTTTACATATTCATTTTTCCTGTAATAGAGGCAAACACTTCTAGTTTTCAAACACAAATTCATTTCTCATTCTTTTTTCAGATTCTGATTTTCTCCAAGGTAGTGGTATACCACACTAAAAATATATTTCCCAATTTCTCTGGTAGCTGGAGGTGGCCCACTGACACAGCTCTGGAAGTGATATGAGAAAGGAAGTCTACAGGGAGAATGTCCACATCTCACACATACATACACCGCATACACACACACACACACACATACACACACACACACACACAAGGACCAAATGCTCAAGGAAAAAGCTTGTTTGACCCTTTCCTGTCCTTTTTTTTTCTTTTTACAATTTCATAGAGTTCTTTCCCATGTGTTAAACAAACAACAATAACAAATAAAAAAGATCCCACCATCACTGCAATTAAAAAAAAAATGGAGAGTAGGAAACAGGAAATTGCCTTCCTTTGATGGAAGAGTAGTTATTGTCAACCCAGAATGATTTACCTCTAAAGGACACGTGGCAATGTCTAGAATATTCCCGGTTGTCATAACCAGAGAGGTGAAAGGGGTATGCTACTGTATCTAGTCAGTAGAGGCCACAGGTGTTACTCAACATCCTATAATGTACAGGATAGTCCCCCATGGCACAAACTTATCTGGCCCCAAATGACAATAGTGCCAAGGTTGAGCAATCTTGTCCCAGAGTAGTCTTTGCTATCTTCTGGGGGACCTAGAAAGCAGACATGATGCTAGAGGCACAACAGCAATTTTATGACCATGAGAAGAAAAGTTCCAGAATGATAAAAACAAGCTGATTCCTAAATGATTAAGCAACTGTCTTATGAATGTTTATGATGTAAGGTAAACTCTTATTTGCTTAATCCACTGTTAGTCATGTTCTACTGCCTCATAAGCAAATGCATTTTTAAATAATGCATTTAATATTCACTTGTGGTCTACTTTATGTTCAGACATGGGGCTGAGCACTCTGAACGAAGTGATAAGTCAGGTCTGGTTTTTGACCTCTGGCAACTTGCTATCCAGGGAGGGTGTCAACCATCTAGAAGTGTGAAAAGTAGGCTACTCCTGGTATGAATCATGTCTTTTGAAAGCTCAGAGTAAGCTTACAGGAAGGAAGCAGGGTGATGGAGGAAAGACTATTCTAAGAAAACAAAATGTTCTCGAGTCCTACAGTTGCTGAGTGTTTATGTGGGGGGAAGCAAGGGGCAGTGGGAAATAATTCATAAAGAAATGTTAGCATAAGCAAAGTATGTGCTATTGAGGAAAGTAGTAAATAAGAGTCTTGTGAATGGAATAATGAATATACTAGGGAGGAGTTCCAAATGCAATGTGTTTAAATCTAAAAAGTAAAATTTGGGGAATAAATACTGAAAGGAGTTGAATGCCATCAGTGTTCTGGACTTCAGCATTCTAGCTAGAAGGAACCACTGGCCATCATTCATAAGAGATCTACAAGGCCAGACCTATGTTTTACAAAAACAAGTTTGCTGAACTGGACTTAAGTGATTCTCTTTACAAAATAACTGAAATATAACTGAGGAATCATAGGAATCTCCCCACTTTACAATCTAATAAGATGAAATTAAACATCAACCTTCACTTTAAAAATGTGCAAAAGTGGACTGTTGAATTGTTGTGGTTTCAGATCTGACTATCAATTCCCATTATGTTTTGCTTACAAAAACTACAAATTAGTATTTGTTAGGTAAGTCAGAAAATAATTCCTTTGTATAAAAATTTTAAAAAGCATTCTGAAAATAAGCTTTGCTTAAAAAAATGTTATTTGTCATCTCCGAGAGCTCAGGTTTATATGTGTATTCTCTAGTTATAGTTACTTAATTATCCCGTAAAAAAAATCCTGGAGAACCAATTTAAGGAAATAACCATGTGGAAGTAATAGAAGAGGAATAAAATATGAGAAGTTGCAGGTGGGAAGAGACTTTAGAAAGGGAAGTCACCCAGGCGTATAAAGTCATCAAGCCTCTAACACTCTACCTGCAGCAGATGAAGTTCTCAGCCTGCCTTCTGTGAGTCTATAATCCATCTTCAATTCAAATCAACCCCGACATGTATATTTGAAAAGGCATTATACCCAAGTATTAAAGGAATTTTTTTCACAAAATAAAACACTGCCGGGGGCGGGAGGAGGGAGGCTGAGGAAAGGAGGGGGGAGCTAAAGAGGACTTTCTCTGCCCCTCACTGCAGGAACCTGAGTGTGTAGTCTGCTGAAGGGCTGACTCCCTCAATTTCTGCTTATGTTAAGAGGATTGGAAAGGCTAACTGTGGAATAGCAGGCTTACAGAAAACAGTTACTTCTTTTAATCAAACCATGTAATCAGAGGGCCTGCGTAATGATTAACTTCCACTTTCTCTGTGAATCGCTCAATCACTCAGCAGTGCGTAGAGACTTAGATTTATTCTCTGTCAAGGGCACAGTAAACAATGTTTTTGTACTTAACATTTAATATTTAAAATCCGTGCTTGGCCCTTGCTTCTGAGCTCATTTCAGGAAGCTGGTGTTCTGCTAGTTGTAATGGCTGATTGAAATGCCAAGACATTCTATAGGTTTTACACTAAAACACAAGTACCCCCACCTTTCCCCGGTGATATTTATATACACGTGATCCTATTCATCATCAAGTACAATAGGTTTTTGAGAAATATATTATGACCCGGTATTTTTTTTTATGTGCCGTATGAGAACTTACATGGAGAAAACAGACTACTGTAGTTTCAGTATAGAAAGGACAAAAATTAGTATATGAAGTACCTGTCAAAATGCAGAGACTAGACACCAGGTTAGCTAGCTTTCTAAATTTACATTTCCTAAGTCTTAGGTGGTCCTGGAAATGAAAACAAAACAAAAAAAAGTAGTATAAATACCTTTGTGGAGGCCAACTGCTCGTGACTTAGAATAATCACACATGAATCAAATTTCAGACACAGAACTTCCCTCATCTCTCTATACGGCACTAACAACCTCCTCTGGAATAAATGATTCCCCAATTTTAAATTCCCTGCAGGTGGTTTTTTTTCATGTCTGCTCACAAAAGCCCACCGGGCTGGACAGTCAGGAGGCGGCGGCAAGCGTTTTAAATGTTCAGACTCTACCTTCTCTGCCCCTCCAGGGGTTTACCGCCCAATAATGTGTCACCTTTAGTCGCTGCTCCTGGAGGGGGGATCTCAGGGAGTGACATCCTGGCTGGAGCCAGGCAGATCGGAAAACCGTTGGGCAGGAAATGCGAGGAAGAACAACTTTCTGATCCTAGCCAAACTGAGCCTCGCAGCCACCCCGGGAGCCCCCCACCCCAAGGGCCGCGGGAGAGCCGGCGGCTGGAGGCGGCTCGCCCGCCTGCGCTGCGCCCGGGCTCCGGGCGAAGGTTTGCTGGCGGCGGCGGCATTGTTCCTGCGTCTGCTCCGCCGCCGCCGCTCCTCCCGGGCACCCCTCCCGCGCTCTCCTCCGCTCCTGCGGGCTTGGGTACCTCTCTCCGCCGGAGATGGGCTCTGGGTCTCGGCGGTCCCCGGGCGCAGCTCTAGGGCGACCAGCTGCAGTGACTGGGGCGCCGCGCGAAGGCGCTGGAGGCGACTGCACTCGCCGCCGCCGCGCGCGCCGCGCCTCCCCCTCGCTCGCTCGCTCGCTCCCTCTCCCCGGGTCCCTCCTGGCTCTCCCCGGCTCTCCCGGCCTCCGGGCCACCACGACCGACTGCCGCCCGCCCGCCCCGCGAACCCCGCCTCTCACCACCAGCTCTGCCCGGCGAGGCGGCGGCCGCCCGGACACGGGCCCCGGGACAGAGACCCGGACCGGGGACTGGAGGGTCAGGGCGCCGCGGGGGAGGCGGGAGGAGGGGCGCGGAGGGAGAGCCGGGGGCAGCTGGGGGGCAGCTGGGGGGCGCGGCGGGGAGAGGCGGCCCCCGAAGAGGAGAGGCGTCTGCTCGGAAAGCGCCCGGGGAGAGGGGACCGAGGGGGCAGGGCGGAGAGAGCACCCACCGGGAGGGGCGGGCCGCACGGGCAATGTGCAAACTGCTGGGGCGCGCGAGGTGGTGGTGGTGGTCGGAGGAGGAGGGGGACTCGGGGAGGGTGGAGAGAGAGAGCAGAGAACCTCGGGCAAGTCCCCATCTCTCCCCGAAAGGTCGAGCCTGAAAACGCGTCCCCGGAACGGGGGGGGGGAGTTCCCCAGGAACCGGCCGCGCTGTGCACCCCGTAAAAGGATGGTTTTTTTAGCCAGAAATGAAGCGGCATGCGGCTGTCCCTACTCCTGGCGCACCCCATCGCGCTGAACTCTGGTCCATGACCCTCCCAGGGAAAGGAATCGGCTTCCCGCAGACACCCCGGCTGAAGGTCCTCCACCTCCGACTCCTCCCGAGGGATCCGTTTGGGTTTTACCGGGACAGAAGCGTCTGGGGGAGTTCCATGAACCCCGGTGCTAAAGAAACCACCCAGTTCATTAAAGTTCTTTTTCTTTTTTAATGATTTTTTTTTTATTTTTGTCAGAGGAGAGAGGTGATGGGGTTTGGCACCAAGTGATGTTTAAAACAGCTATTTAGGCAGCATGGTTTTTCCAAAAAAAAAAGACAAATGGGTTTCCTAAAAACA